>JAQFZP010000045.1:0-79998 GCA_034695745.1 Geophilus truncorum | reverse complement strand
CAATTTGTACATATAAGCATTGTAAATAAATCAAATTGTCATTCCAACCCAAACCACGAGTCAAGTCAATACTAACACCATTATTATAGGTAAAAAAAATGCAAAACGTGCATTTGCACGGCCATTTACGTGGGAAATGGCACCGCAAACCATATGCAGTATCCGGTGACAAAAAAATAAGATAGAAACAAGGGAAATGATTCTGTTTGGTCTTGCAGACTACTTTTTACAATAGGCACATTCAGGAATAAAAACTCGTTTTCAAAGTAAAACGAAAGAGGAAAAAATAACACGGTTTTCGTTCAATTCGTGAATGAAAACGTCCGAGATGAATTTGTCGCTTCAGCGAAAAAGATATTCCGTTTTAATCTGTTTAGACGCTGTTTTAAGTGTTTTTTTTTTTTTTTTTGGTTTTTATGTTATAATTGTCTCTTATTGTACTTGCCAGACCATTAATATTATAAACACAAACATGATCACTGGAAGCTAGATTGACCAAAAATGGCTACGCAGGAAACAATCAAAATTGATCGTTTTACGTTTTAGACATGAAACGCATGAAAAAAAGTCAAGAAACGAGATTCTCGTTTCTTAAAGCTCAGAAACGCGTTATTGACCGCAGAAACCGTTTTACAGCCATTCGTGAATTGTTGTTCACTTCGGAATTCAATTCTTCAAAGGTTTATAACAATTCTAAATTTCGTAAAAAAAAACATCTCTTTAATCTCCCATACGCTTCGTATTTCCCCGTATTTACTTTTTCCCCCTTCAACCTACATGCAAATCACGTGAGAACCTAGTCATCTGTTTCCCCCCTGACTCTGTATGAGGAAATTGCACAGAGACCTCCATGACCCCGACTGCTCTTAATTTAAGTTGCTCGTAACGAGTCACATCTTAAAAGATAAGCTGCTTGCAGAGGACACTTAATTACTCTATTTTGTGTCCTCTTTAAAAACTGCTCCACTGGACATCGCCATTGCACTTGGCCCTCACCTTTGAGACTCCCTCAAAACATTTATAAAGATGACAATAAACAAACAAAACAGTCTTAAGAAGCAGTCTTCAAAAGTCGACTTGACAGATGAGACATTTTTAAGAACTTAAACCGATCGCAAATTATTTTCGAAAAGAAAAGAAAGAAAAAAAAAAAGGAAAAAAAAAAAAAAATCTTTTCTCTTTTACCAATCCAATTTCAACGAGAAGTCTCTCTCAGTCTTCTGTCAATTTATTTTTTTTCCAGACAGTGTTTGTTGCCCTCTTTCCCTTCTCCCTCGTCTTGAATAGTGTTGAACTTTGTTTTCGGCGCAGTGTCATTCAAACAGACTTATCACGCGAGAAAACACGCAAAAAAGGAAATGTCTCGTATAAATCTTCTTTCAATTAACACGCGACTTTATCTATCACGCAATAAAAAAAATGTCAATTCGATGATCCTTTTCCCCTCTCCCACGAACGGCGTTTTATCAAACTTATGGCAATTGGAAATCGGTAAAACCACGTTCCCAATATCATAAAAATGACAAGTTTAAACTAAGAAATAACGGCATCGACGTGGAATATTTTCATTTCAAAACTATAGTTTGGAATTAAAAATTCCACATTTTGTTGCTACGAAACCGTGTTATTTCACACTAATTAAATGATCGCATCGATTGACAATGGGAGATGAGAATCAATTGATTAAGACTTGAGTTCAGTGAAGAATACTCAAATTCGAAGAGAATTTTCTATTGAAAACATTACGCTGCTCCATTGGAATGGAAATAGCAAACAGCGTGATATATTGACTTTGGAAGTCTCATCCTATCCTTTTGTCTTGTTTTCAGATCCTCTTTGGACCCAAACGTGCAATGAATCAACTTCTGGCAACGAGTCCAACTTGGGCGTGGACCTTGTCCACATTCATCCCTCCAGTTCACCCAACCTGTCCACTGTCAGAAATGTGTTCAAATTCACCACTGTCACAATTCTATCTATTTTCATACTCGAGGTAATTACAACTAAGTACTGACCAATGAAATACTAAACTTAGAGAAGGTCAATTACCAATGTTGAGGCCACTTTCGCTGCTTTTAGTGATATCGCACTACTAATAAACAGAAGAAGAAATATAAATGAAAGTAATTTCTATAAACTAGCGATTCAGTAGCGGTAGTAAAAATTCACTAATCACTAAAAAAATAGCGGTACTGTAATAAAAGTAGCGTCACTACTACCTTTAAAAAAATACCGTAGTGATAGCGATAGCAAAGTGGTCACAACACTGTCAATTACAGACTTAAAATTTTATAATGGAAAAAGTAGAATTGGTCAAGTCTTTTATTTTTTCAATTATTTCTTCCGTAGATGCTTCTTCGCATCATCAGCGGCAGAGCCAAGTTCTTTACGCAGTGCATGGAGGTAAAGTAGAAGAGTCAAGAGGTGGATAAGAACAAGACAGCAAAGTCTTCGCCTCGTCCCAATTTATTACACCCTCCTCCGCGCGCGTGTGAGCAACGAAAAACCTTTTAAAGAGATCTCCAATAGGCATCTCTAACACTTTCTTTTTCTCCAAACTTTGGACTTTGAAAGAGTTTGGCGATGGCAAAGAAAAAAGGAAAAGCATTCACCAATTACTGGGCAAAGTGACAAACGTTTCTTTCCCCTTGGCTGACATTTATATCCAGTTTCTGTTAAGGGAAAAATCTACAAGCACCAAAATTCCATTCATACTCGTGTTAAGGTAGAAAAGAAAGGGGAAAATGGATAAAAAAAAAAAATAAAGTAGCACACTTCAACTTTTCAAATAGGGACGAATCCGAAATAATTTTTTTTTATTTCTGGCCAAACAAATAGAAAAAAAAATTTCCTCACGAATCGTATTGGTTTGGTGACAGATGCAGCTAAATCACGCGAATCTGTCACGGCCTGTCAAACATAGCAAAAGTGTTCTTTCCTGCACTTCTTATCCACTCCATGTGTTACGATTGACAGTTCTGATCAATTCTGAGTGTGAACAAATAAAAAAGAAATTATATTTTTCCTCCTGTTCTGTCCACTTTGCACGTTTATGCTTAAATTTTCCTTTTCCACTTCACAGCTCCTCGACGCCCTGGTCGTGTGTGCGGCCTTCGCGCTCAGTTTGGCCTTCCTTTCGACGCCCAGAGACGGCAGGGACGCGGCTTTGTTCGTCATACTTGTGCGATTTTGGCGGATCAAACGGGTTTTTCAATGTGAGTGTCCAATTCGTGCTCTTGCTTCAATTTACACTTGACTGACTTTCGAGACAACAAACACGCAACTTCCAAGTTGCGTTTGTGGCTCGAAAGTTCAAGGGCCACTTAGTGATGCAACCCTAGTAGAAGACCTTGATGTTTCAGGTAACAAATCAAACCGGAAGTACCATTTCTGACCGTTCCAAATTTCAATTTTAAATTTACTGTAATCAACAAATTAGCAATTACATCACTCCGGTTTCGTTTCATACCGAAGTTAAAATTTAAAGAATAGTGATGTTTATACAGATGTCTAGTAATTTCAAGTCCTACTCTTGACCGGAAGTGCCACTTCATTTGCTAAGTCCAAGTCCTACTTAATTTTCACGTAAGTGGCCATTTGAAACAACTTTAGTGGCACTTCCGGTTAAGAAATGAGTTCAAAACCTTCAGAGTCCCTAGACTCACATATCTAAAAGAACTTCCTGACCTTCACGACCACAGCCAAACCGGAAATGAACATTCCAATTTCGTTAAATCCCCAAATGCATAATCCAAACAAATTGTACAACGTTCATCTTATCCTTCATCTCACCCTTAAAAATTGAGACAAAGCACAAGACAGGACAAAAAAGGATAATCGTCATTGATCACTAGACGAACCCTCAGAAATATTATTTTCCGATTGCGTATTGCTTCCGCCATCCATCCAAGGCCATCAGTAATCAATATCACGCCCATTACACCCCGTTCGCAAACTCGACGGTCATCAGTCGTTCACCCAATATCTGCGGGCCTGAACCCGGCCACTTCCTGAATGTGCCCCCTGGAGAGACCTCATTGATCACACGGTCTACAAAGTCCTCACGCACGCCAAACGAAACGGATCTTACGGGCATCTTCGCACGGTATTTACCCGTGCCTCTATTAGATTCCAACTGTGCTCTTGCACTCTGACCACACCGAGGCGCCGCAGGCTAAAGCTGCCCTGCACGGCACGCGTGTCACGCAGGCAAGCGACTTTCGCCGAATCGCCATTCTAGGAACAAATAAAACTTCTAAGACATTTTTTTAAGAAAAAAAAGTAAAAACCTAAATTAAACAAAATTCCCAGCTCAGTTCCAAGACTCCCTGGGGATTGCAACCCCTGCTTCGGTTTCGAGCGATAACCTACGACTTTAGGCCTAATTTTTCTTTTATCTCGAGTCCAAGTTAACCTTCGTTAATTAAGTTTTGCCCAAATGTCATTCCGGAGACAAATGTGCCATTTCTTACATTTCGTTTCGTGGAAAATGAATAAAACTAAGCAGTCCGTGGAATTGTTTCGCAGTCGCAGCTTTATTATTAATTACTCCCTGCAGGTGAAATTTAAATAAATTATTTTTTATTATTTTTTTTTTTTGTTTTTACATTTTCTCTTTTTTATGTGTGGAAATGTGTAATCTCACCTCGTGCAACTTGCAACGGCGGCACCACGTGCGAGTTAGTGCAGCCGACCATAAATAAAATTTCCATTTACAATAGAGCACAGTGGTCGCCGTTAAACCATAAAAGAGGACATTTATTAGTTATTAGAGGATGAAACAGCTTCATGCCGACACACTGTCACTTTTCAATTGCCAGTCGCGTTAAACGACAAATAATAACACCTGTATGCATGATTTATATCCCCTAACAGCTTTGATCAACAATACGAAAAGACAAATGACGCATGTGCTCAACGCCTACAAGAGAGACAAGATTCAGGCCGAAAACAAAGTCGAGTTGCTCATCCTTAAAGTCGAAGATCTCGAGGTAAGAAACGTAAAGAAATTGACTTAATCGTAAATTTTAATCGCGGGACTCACTTTTATGTCACTTGTCGTTTTTTTATTATGGACATTTTATTTCTTCTCTCGGTTTGATAAGGGTATCTTTTTATTCCCATTTAACTACGAAATGTGCGCAATTTCCTCCTTATCAAATTCACTTTTAATAGGCGACACTCTACTATTTTGATTTATTAATTTTCGCTTAGTTTTAAAAAAAAAAAAAATAATTTTGAAAGATTTTTTTTTTGTTTGATTTCTTTTAATTAAAGTTTTCAAACATTTACTTTTGCCTTTCTGCGTTTTGCCGGTAGGGATGTTTTAACTTGCTGAATACAGCTTTAAGGAAGATGTGACGAGATTTTTTTTTTTTTATTATTACATTTTCTCATCCCAATTATAAAACCAACATAAAACACGCATTAAAATCATCCATAGCCTTTGGTGAAAATTTACATTTATTACTGTCACATCGTTTCAATGCACTAAAAATGTGACAAGTTTTTTACTCACGTAACAATGTGCAAAGAATGAATCAAATTTAATTTTGCCACCTTTTATTAAGTTCGAAAATAAAAAAAGATATTCGGAGTTTGATTTAATTAAGTGCCATCTACTGTTGATTTTAGTCATTTCGATTTGGAGGTGTTTATTATGCCACTTTCGATTAGAATCATTTCATTTTGTGTATTGAGAGAATCTTTTTCAAAAGTGAATTTTTTTAAGTAAACCAGAAATGCTATATTTTCACAAACAAGATAACATCCTTAGTAAGTTGTGCTTCCGGTGTAATTTGACGTTTAAAACCAGGAATGACAATTTGAATTCGTAGTAGAATCGAAATTGAAAAAATATTCAAATTTAAAAACAATAATTTCTCAAATAATTTGTATCCACTCAGATCTACGTAATAAATGCGCTTAAAATCGTACTTCAATACTTCAACCGGAAGTGTTCTTTCAAGCTGTTCCGAATTTCAATTCTAAACCAAAATTCTTGAACCCGCTCTTTGTGCAGCATTGTTTACCCGTTTCCAAGGAACGACAAACACAACCCTTATCGGATTACACAGACGCACACTCGTTTAATCTGTCAGCTGTTTGACCCGCTTCACGACCCCGCATTCAGGTGAAGCTGCGAATCAATGCAGGAAATACGATGATGCAACAACAGAACATCACTATCATAAAGTTACCATGTTTCATCATCAAATTCTTCCAAGTAATTAGAAACCCAGAGGCAGGCAGTGGCTAAACAACAGTCCACCGGATCGCAATTTAGATAACGACCTTTCACTCACTTCCGATTAAAGTGTCGTATAAATTATCAACCGATTTTCGCCCAGAAAACACCCGACTCCTCAGAACCCCGCCAAATGAGGAGAAGGGGATTTCTAAAGGCGCTTAACGGTAACTATGGTAACCATATCACCCGCCCTGCGACTGATTTTACCAATCTTAACTCGGGTGAAAATTCCCTTATTTTTAGATAAGAACTTGTAGCCTCGAACGTTTTCTATTTTTGTCATCCTTCAAAACTTCACTATCAGTGAAAGTCTTGAAGAAAAGACATTTTGACAAGTGTGACTCGTCTTATATAAACCGGAAGTGCGCCCAATTCGTGCTCAGAGAGAACTCCTATTGCGGCATAAAATATTGAAATCGTAAAAAACAAATAAATAAAATATTATTTGAGAAAAATACAATTTTAATTCCTCCCGAGGCGCAATTTCGAGAATTTCTAAGAAAAGCACTCTTAGTAATGGCGTTGTCAAGCGAATTGTACCTAAATCGATTATCGGAATTTGATTTTTTTCGCGATTCGTAAGAGAAACACGAAACAACGTAATTCGATGCCGATTCGAGTTTATCGGTTGAAAATAAGAAAATTCCAACGAAATCCTCTCCCTGAAAGAACTACTCGGTGGCAACCTGATTAATCATTTATAATTGACTTCATTTAACCCTTTTCTTCGCACTTTATCTCGACACCCTACGGCTTAACGTTGACGCCGCAACGTTTCGAAGACCAATTAGGAAAAGAAATATCCTTTTTAAATTTTCCACGTCGTTTACGGCTTAGTGAGTGACTTGTTTATACGTAAGAGAGTCCAAACTGCAATTTTGATTCGTATAAATAATTCGCTCAGTTGACAGCGAAGATTAATTTCCGCTGCCGAGTCTGTTTACTGCCATCATTATACAAGTTTAATGCCAAGATTTCATACGTTGATCAAGCTCAAGGAACAATCTCGTGCTGTGCAGTGTAAACAATTTCATACAGCGGTTAAGTCGCAAAGGTATGATTTCGAGGGGGCTTAAAATGCCACTTCCGGTTGCAAATAGATCTTAAAATTTTAATGAGAGAATCTTGTAAGTTTTCTAGTTGTGGAAAAACCAAAAGTAAAAAATATCTTAAATAAAATTAGTGCCAAATTTATTTTTAAATGTTTAAAATTTAATGACAATTTTTTTTTTTGTTGTTGATAATTTTCGATACGTATTGACTATAATGTCACTAAATGTCAGTTTCCAATCATTAATACGATAATCTAATTTCCCGTTATGCGAAAAAGGGAAGTATGATAAGGTGTCATCACTTCGCTTCAACTTCACATTATTAAACGACAAGGCCTTTCCGCACTTCAAAACACTCAACGATATGAATTTTGCACAGATTAAAACGTAAATTACTTCACGATTAACTAAATCTCAGCTTAAACCCTCTATCTATAAATCGCAGAAGGCATCAAACCCTACGAAATCACAAAGACATAAATATCACGTTATCATAACACCAAAAGCCAATAACAGGACACTAAAGATAAAAGTCTTTTCTTTCTTATTGCAGCACGAAGTCGCATACCTCAAGGAAAAAATCAAGAAAAGTGAGAGGGAATCGGCGGCCATGGGCAAGAAACAGAAAAAATCGTCCGGATACCAACTCTTGACCAACGATCACAGCAGTAGACCAAACAAATCCTCGACGCCACTGCAGCAACGTCTGCCGCCGGAAGGAAGAACCCAATCGCCGTCCAAAGACCAGGGTAAGTGTAAGTCCCGTTGATGTGTGTTGTCAACTCACAGCTTTAAGTCGCGCGTTGTATTTTGTGGTCAAGGGTCCTGCAATTCAGGGCGCCCCAATTTCATTAGTGAAATATTGCAGGATCGTGTACAGATGCGACATTACCACTGAAACTTCTCGTTTAAAAGATGGGTCTTAAATGTTACTCGTTTGCCAAATGCTTGTGGTCTACCCTGACATGAATACAATTAAACGCATTTACAGCGTCGATTTATAACAAATTACACAGTCTTTACGTTTTAATAGTTATTGGTAATGTAGATAAACTTTTCTGTTTTCTAGGTTTTAAATTTCCACTATTTTTGTTTATCTAATAATTCCTTTGGGTTTAATGCCACTTTCACCAAATTACTATTCGTTTAATCCTTAGTTGCTAGGAAAAGCAGAAAGCAAACTTTACTTTTTCCGTTTTTCAAACATTCGGTTGCCGTATTTAATTTAAATGATCCGAGGGATCAAATACGACCTTATCTTCAACTCCCATTCAGAACACTAAGTAATAAGCTTAGCAAATTAAAGGCGCAAGACTGAAACTTTCAAGGTTTCTGCGCACATTTGTTGTGTTCTTAGGTGGAAAAAAAAAGTTCTTTTTCTAAGAGTTACAGAAAATCTCATTGTTTTACCATTGTTAAGCAGTGTTATCAAACTAAATACCATTTTTGGATAGTTGTTACTCATTGCTACACGGCCCAATACCATTATTTCACCCCAAAACCTTGTTTTAACCTTGCCACAGTTAAAAATGCCATTACAATGCGCGCTATCTCGTGAGATAATTGTAAATCAATAAAAACTGCGCATTTTACTCCACCGTTACCGTAAAAGTAAAAAATTAAATTAATTAAAGGTTGTAATTAATCCCTTGCTAATACTTCGTTCTTAAAGGTCCCATTTCTTTATCAAAGCCCCAAATTCGCATTCACAACCAACAACTTCTCAGCAAAACACTGTACGGTACTGCAATTGTAATTCGCCTTACCTTGAACCGATCTTGGAAGATATCCCAGTTCAGCTTCAAGTTCTCGAAATGATTTAGCGCGTTGCACATCAAAGTAATTCATACGAGACAATCGTCATTTCTCGCAAAACATGCTCGATAAGACCGGCGTTGTCACTACGAGTGGCAGAGACATCAACAATTTCTAAAAAGTATCAAGTGAAAAATAAATTTAATTTACTCCCATTCTCAAATTAACATATTCAAGTGCAACTATAATTTCAGTATTATATAAAATCAAATAAATAAGTGTGAAAAGGCATTACCAAACCCTTTCCCTAAAAAAATAAAATTGCCTGAGTGTGCTTGATATTGAATGAGACAGGTACTGAGTACTGGCACTACTCGAGTGATACGTGTGATGCATGCCAAGTCGACACCTGTCTCTTTGTGTGATGCATTCCTACGTCACTCACATCCATTTACTATGAATTATGGACTAGTTCTCGTGCAACTGACACTCACCCGCACTCGGTGCCGAATCCATTTCCCACAAACGAAACGCAAACAAACCCAACTCACCGC
Organism: Geophilus truncorum; assembly: GCA_034695745.1. NCBI lineage: Eukaryota > Metazoa > Arthropoda > Chilopoda > Geophilomorpha > Geophilidae > Geophilus > Geophilus truncorum. The sequence continues at coordinate 70,387 of JAQFZP010000045.1, read as the reverse complement.
ATTGAAAAAATTCTATTCATATATCCATCTGATAATGCGTGTTGCAATAACAATGGGATATAAAAATCTCAGAAATATTTAATTTAACTGCTTCGAAGTTTATGCCTAGAAATGAATGTCTGGTCCATTACTTTATTTGAACGTATTTAGTTGGTGTAAAAGTGTGGCTAAAGACCAAACATGGATAAAAACTCATTATACCGAGAATAAAAGGCAACCATTGTTGTTGTTTTGCTATACAGCAGCAAATAGATGGCGTCAGACTTAGTAATAATTCAGCAGCACCGTGTGGTAAAAATAATGATGTTATGATGATTATTATTAGACATCTAACATCTCGAAAATCTCATTAAGGGTCAAAAGAAATCTCTAAATGTCTCTGTAAATCTTTGAAAATCTCAAGTCTTTAGTTATAAAAAAATCTCCCCCAAAAAAAATCCCTACAAATCTTCTCACTCAAATCTTTGCGAATAAGAAAATCTTTTAAAAATCTTTGCAAATCTTTACCAAAAAAAAAAAAACTTCAAACATCTCACAAATCTCTTAAATAAATTAAAACCTCAAAAGAAAAAAAACAACAATTTTTATAAATCTCAAAAAATCTTAAATCATTTAAAAACAAATCTCTAAAATTTTTTTACAAATCTTACCACCAACACTTGAGTCGTCACAGCAATGCCGGACGACGAAAACACGGCCAACCTTCAATTACAACAAAAACATTCACCTTCAGCAATCCATACACTTCCGAAACTAATCGCACACCAACCTAAGTTTCGAACCCATTTCGCCCGAAAACGACACTTGAGTTCGCTACTCAATTACAAACGACACGAAATCCCGCGACTGAAGCCACGGTCGCTGCCACTTAAGCTCGCAGCTCTCAAAGAGCGAAGCTCATAGACACACTTTCCACGCTGCTAAATTGCACTCCACTATCTCTTCACACCACACATACACACCACGTAGCCATCGACAAAAGGTCGAAGCAACGAAACTTGTTAACAACCTCCTCTACTTCTCGTTCGCCATCTTTAAAGTCACGCCCTCGCCACCTTGGGGAAATACCCGCAGTCTTCTTTTCAATCAGCCTTCATCTGCTTGACATCTCTTGTCACATCGCATCTGACCCCTACACAATCCTTCCTAACGTCAATATCAGCGTCCGGGGTTGGGGAAGAGTCAAGAAACGAATGAAAACCAAACAAAATTGCAATTTACGACCGCTTTTATCCTTCTGTTTTTATTTGGTCACCTCGTTAGTGACCAAAGTTGCAAATTGACTATCTAAAACCACCTATTTGCCTTTAAACGCTTGGCTTTACTGCCGTGCTTTTACGGTCACTCTATAAACGTCGTAAAACGATCGGCTTTTCTACGAATTTCACAATCACCCACTTTGCTTTGCGTTTCGCACTGATTCCTGGGTAATTATTGTTCGAGTGGAAGTTGAAATGAAATGAAATGTTTGCAGATAAAAATGGGAAATGATAGGTAGGAGGATGAGTTAAATCGTAAAAGTAAGTTTTTATGTATTTTTGGATTTAGAAATTTTGTTGTCTTAAAGTTTCTACAATCATCAAGCGGAGACGGTTTGACAATGGGGCCGTTTTGTCGCTTCTGGCTCTCAACCTGATTCTAATCTTGATCTGTGAAAATGGTTCTTGTGTCAGGGCCAAAGGGTTTGACCGAGTGACACAGGTCAATAGAATGTCAGCCGTATCTGGACATCATGTTTGAAATGGGAAGAATTCATAATCGCGTAATTGTTTTTGATTCAGTAACTCCAAAAGCGTCATTTAAATGAAAGTCGGGATAAAGTGGCACGTCCGGTTGAACCAAACACTTGAATTTCAACTTAAAACTCAGTCTCATTCTTCCCTAAATAATAAGAAATTACATTGTTGAAACTGCTGATAGTGGCATTTCCGGTTGTGAAAATAAATACATCGACTAAAAGTATACATTTAGTCACTTCTATAATGTGAATTTTAAGATGACCCAGGTAATTTGACCTCCTGCCCCAACCGGAAGTGCTGAATTAACCCTCGAAATTAAATTAAAATATTAAAACTTAATATCTGTAATTAATTTTCAAGCTTTAAATTATTAAATTAAACAATTTTTCACCAACCGGTAAAAGATCAAAGAATCAAACCAAGATTGAATTTCACAACAGAAAAAATTATCAACTCTTACCACCATCCACCCCACCTCTATTGACATTACTGAAATCCCACTCTAGCGAACTGGACACATCAAACCTTTGAATAACCTGTCACTTGTGACAATCATCCATTGTCAACCATAATCAAATCAAACCTCTCGACATCCACATCAAACTCACCCTCCTTTCCTCACCCACCCAAACACCACAAAACCCCATTTTAATGGCATCGTAGAACCTCCAGCAATAAAAACAAAGAAGAAAAAAATGTGACCAAAATCCACTCCATTCGAAACCACAAACACAATTTTCCTTTCTCCACTTTGAAACAAGGTTTGGTTGAAAAATACATCCAACCACGAACGCCATAATCGTGAAAACCTTTTATATTTTCTTTTATATACATCATCACACTTTGCCAGCACGGCATCATTTATTTTTACTCGCCTTTTGATAACCCATTGCACAACCATAACTTGACTATCATCCGCAACAAAACAGCTCAAAATCATTTCCTCCTTTTACTCCCGCGATAATCTGTCAAAAATTCCGCTCTCGACGCCTAATCTGTCGTCTTTTCGATTCCATTTGCGATTGCATCGTCGCCGGGAATAAATCATTAGCGAGCCGTGCTTCGCTGCGCCGGTCCACAACTCGGCTGCACTGCATTGCAAAAGTGATGTACGGTCAAGCTGCCTTTAAGGGTGTGCTTTTTAGTGCAACGCCGTTTTTTCTGCTTACGTAGTCAGCAGCTGGAAAAAAGAGCTGCTCTATGAGTTTCCACAAATCTGTTTCTCCTCTCTAAAATGTTTTCCTCTCGTCTACTCTCATTGCAATAAGTGCAATGTCATAACTTTTCTACCTTTTTCTAACTTTAAACTCGTTTCGACGTGAAGGAAGCAAATAAAAGTAATATTTGTGATTCCGTGTCTTAAAGTAAATTAAAGGTTAAATTTAAACTTTTGTTTATAAATGTGTAATTTATGTTTTGAAGCTCAAGGAGACATTACTTGTAATTACTGTTTCTTAAGTGGGACCAAGAAGGAAGAAAAAAACAATGTATTTTGTTAATTAAACTAAACTAAGAGATTTGAGACATTTTAAGTGTTACAAATATTTCCCAATTTCACAATATTTAAACAACTTTTAACATGAAAAAAATTATTCATAATTTCAACCGTAACCCTATTACCCAACAATTTATTCAATGATTTCCTCACATTAGGCCTCGCTATCATCCCGTCATTTCATACCCTTAAAAAAATCATAGCATGGAGAGCAAAAAAGGGAGGAAAAAGTAAGAAAAAAATCTAATTAGACCCCCCCTGAGCGACAGCTCAATTTACATAATCCATTGCAATGCTAACATATTTAACATATTTTATCATCATCTCGCACACCTCTACCAAGTATGTCAATCATGCAAACCGTATTAATTAAAAGAGGAAGCCCACTCAAAATAATTTAATCACTTGGAATGAGACAGTTTAGCAGGAAGTCGCCAAATTGTGAAACCCTTGCACAAATTATCATTAAACCTGAGTGACCATCCATTTACACCTTCTATTCTGTTTTAATTAACTTTGAACAAATTTCGGCGACAGCACTAACTCGCAGCTCGTTCACAAACGTTTTATCTTCTTCGTATCTTTCCATCATTTTCTAACGAACAATGAACTCGCGGCTCAACTAACTTCACATCTATGAAATAAACCTTGTACAGCAATTCCACACAATGTTTAAAAATATCTAAAAAACAACAACAAACAATTGTCTTTTTAATCTCAGTCATTCTCTCACGTTCCAAGTCCCAATTAATTTAAAGTTTTTTTCTCAACTTACAATTCTACAATAACTCATTAAAAATGATATTGTAAAATGTTAAACCTAGAAATATTATGAGAACGTTCTGTTAAAATTGCTATCAATAAATAAAGTGATATTGTAAAATTAAAAAAAAAAAACGAAGCTAAAGAAAATAAACAAACTTATATGTACCTTATAATCAAATTAAAGCAGAGTTCTAAAGGCTTAGCGTAAAGCAAAAGAAAAACACAACTGTTCTTTCAGAAAAAGTGTATTCTAACTAAAACAATCATAAACCAAGATTAAAATGAAAGTACAATAACAGATGCTACTTTACAAAGCCTGCTTTGTCTAGAACTAAGAAACTTAATAATAGGTGTAATACGATTGTGTATGAACACTGCTTTTCCAATTCAACTATTCTGTAATGCACTGTAAATATAAACAGCTAAAATTAAAAGTTTTAAAGTGAGTAAAGTTGAAGCCATTTTCTAGTCATTTGAGCGCTGGGAAAACAAGTAACATGTGTTAAAGATCTAATTCTACATTAAGCCGTCAGAAAATACTACATTTTAGAAAGCTTTGACTTCATAAATCTAATATTTACTGTAGTCTCACATCTGATCTGACTTGAAGCCAGTTTTAGAATGTTTTGATTTACAGTGTGCTTTTATCAGCTCTAAGATAAAAGTAATAATAACATAAACTCAAGAACTATAAAATTCGAAAAATATATAATTTTAACAAATAATTATTGCTTAAATGTTGCTAACACCTTATTACACTCTAATCGAAGTGTTTAAAGCTACAATGCAATTTCACACACAATGAAAATAACAAATTTGCATCTAAAAATCAATTAAATTTCAACTGCAAATTTTATTAACCATTTGTTTTACGAACCTCATTTCAACATTTCTCAACTCTCGCTAACATTAGAACAACATTTCAAATCACATCCACGAACCACGTTTCCAGCCCCGTTCCTCACTTTCAAGAATATAATTTACATAAAATTCAGGATGACAAATTGCCCCATCTCTTACCCCATCATCTCCCCGTTACACCTCGTGAAACTCGCAGCTCCAACGCACGGAAAGTAGCACCACGACAAATTTCAGCTCGCTTTTATTAATGAACAAGCACAAATCCTAGAGTTACCTCACACACTAAAACTACAACTCCCCATTTACCCACGCACGTGCCGTATTTCGGCTGCCACATTAATCTTGCACATTTTCTGCCTTAATTGAATGCCGACAACTATTTTCCATGCGCAACACCGGCATCCATTAATTCATAATTCCACACAAAAGGCACATTTTTTTCCTTTATTTTTTTTTTGTAAATTTTATTTTTTCCTAAAGTGTATAGTCACGTGAAAACGTGCAAAAAGTGTAGTAATGTGAAGCTGACACCGATTAACACCACTCACAAATGCACTTTTCTTTCCGATATTCTCCCGCTCGCCTAATTGCATCAAAATTCATTTAGCTCGCAATGCACTCTCGGAAATTAACGATGCTACTCGGTTGCCATACCAATCGCCCTTGTTACGCCACACAACACAAACAACCGTCGTCTTTACTCTTCTAATCCCAATTTTGCACTCGTTTTTCTCTCTCTTACTTCTGAGATCCCTCTACTGAATTTTGATAAAACTTGCAGCTCTGATGAAGGTAGATAAGGAAGAAAAAATGGTAGGGGAGAAGTGCTGAGAAAAAGACTAGTGGGAGAACAAAAATTTTGTTTTTCGCCTCTTGGGGTTTTTTAATATTCTCCTTCATAAACTTTCTTTACGATGTGCGGATTAATTTGGTGGAATTAAAATTGTAATCATCGTTTTAAGGCGTGTATATGTGCGATCGATTATGCGTTGTTGGCTGTGTTTTCGAGATGTTTTTAATTTATCGATTAATGCGTTTTGGTTTTTATCGATTTTTTTTGTGATTTGGAATCGATTTTTTTTTTATTTTACAAAATAAATTGTGGATATTATAACATCGATTAAAATGTTATGGAAAATCGATAATTTCCAGAATTTACAGTGAAAATAATAATAAAAACACGAATTATTTCATGTAGAAATTAAGAATTAAAAAAAAAAATTGAAATAAAATAAGACATCTCATCAATTTACATTAAAAACAACCACAAGTTTTGTTATAAAACTCGAAATCCTTTTTTTACGACATGGGCAATATAAAAAAATTGGCTCCAAAATATTTTTTAATCGATTTTTTCTACTCACGTATTATTCCTCAAAAATTTATTGATATCAATTTCCCCCTTTTTATTACTCCGAATTTATGAACGCAATTTTTTATATCACCTTTAAGAGTTCACTTACTTAAATTAACCTACAAAATTTCAAAACTGCACGAATATCGATTTCCACGACAAATTGCGTCCATAACCCTAACATTCATAGATTAAAATAAGGCCTAAATTCTCCACGACATACTGTAATAACTCATCTTAAATCACTCAACAACCAAATTTAAAACGTAAGTAAAAAAAAAAAAAAAATCAATTTCATTCTAAAATCCAAAATGGCGAATCTATTTCCCGTGCACAGTCTCATCTGAGAATGAGAGAGAAGCGAGGCTCAGACACCGACCGGTATGTTCTTGATCCAGCCCCGAAGGGAATACCCCATTTCCCTCCCAACTGCAATCCATCATGGAAGCCGTCTATCACTGACAAACTATCAGTTGCCTGGCAACACTTGATTCAATTCAAAAACTAGTGGCAATTGAAAGAATTTAATAAGAAGCGAAACTTCCTTTGCAAAACACCAACTTCTCTCAACATCCCAACAGTCTGCAGTGAAGCTAACCCTTCAATCGTAGCTCGTGTTTTAGCTTTCATTCATTCCACATACCGTAATAAAAAAATAAAAAAATAAATAAAACCAAAAATTATTTTAAAAGAAAAGTAAATGAACTAATAAAAAACAATTATTTTTACTCTGGAAATTGCATTTTGAAAATTCCTAAAGTGATAACATTTTCTCAAGTATAGCTGCTAGGACTATGTATATGCAATTGCATATCGTATTCATATCGCACAGGCATAAAATTTGGAAGTCAAAATTAATCATGCAAAGTTTTGCATTTGCAGCTTTGCAAAAAATCGTCCATAACGAGACGAGTTAGCAATTCGGGCACCGGAAATCGATTTTTCAAGTCAAAATACACTAACTTCTCATTTTATTTCATTTACGTTACCGTACAATTAAAAACATATATAATCCTTATTTTCGCCATATCGTAAATATGCCATATTAACGATATAGCGTTATTTTTTAACATTAAAATCGTGAATACGATATTAAATATTAGTGCGATATAAACTATATACAGTATTGCAATATCGCACAGGCAGCTAGTAGCTGCCCTTTATAGCATAAATTAACTACAATAGCTTCCGTTTAAAATCAATATTGCAGACAATTCATGCTAATCCAAAATAAATTCCTAAAACCAAAAAAACATTTTTGTTATCAATAATCCAGTTCTATTTAACTTTACATTTAATAACATCAAAATAAACCCCTGGCAGCAAGAGGGCACTACTTTCATCCAATGACCGACATTCATCTCATCTGTGTCCTCCACATCTCCGTAGAGTGGCACATGAGCTTCTTGGATGCGGTTGCCATGACTACGCATCAATATTTAAACCACACCGGTAATGCATTCTCATTTAATTGTATCGGCATGACTTTTGGTGACAAGTCTCCGATTACTTCACTCTCCATCTTTGTGCGCTCGTCTGCACAAATCAATGAACGAATCCCCGTCCGTCTTTACCTCTCACATCATCTCCCTGCCTTTTCAGACCCAATCACGCGCTACTTGTTGAGTCCGTTCGTCTGATAAATTTGCTTTTTCACCCTCTTTAAACATGTCTTCCATTTAAAAAGAAAAAAGATAGACGAAGAAGCGTGGAGAACTTGCTCATTTGCGATTTTCATTTCTCTATCAAAGCGTGAACACTTCTCGATTCATTTCGCCGAGTTTATCCCGTTGCCATATTATGTTTTTCTCATTTACCAATTTCGTCAACACATTTCTGATTATTCTCCCGCAAGTCATTTTAAGCCTATCATTGATTGCTGTCAATGTCGAAATTCGAAAGCAGAAACCGGAAATAAATTTTTCAAGTGATGGCATTCGATCGATTCTTGAAATATAGCAGTTGCTAGAATGTTTCAAAATGTTGAAAGAACTGCGTTAATATTCATAATAGGGTTCAAAAATGGGTAAAATATTAAATCTTGTTGAAAGCAATTGTTGAAAATGAAAATAGAATAAACAACTGTTAGAAACAATTGTTGAAACTGTTCAAAACAATAATAAAAACAATTTTTGAAAGTAGTATTCAAAACAATAATATAAACAATTCTTGTAACCATTGTCAAAATCAATGGTAAAAGTAACTGTTAAAACTAACTGTGACATGAGCAGTTTTTTCACAAATCCGACATTTTTACAACATTTTGCTAAATGTATATGTAAATTCTAAATTTCTCACTTTTAACACAAAATCTATGAATTTCATCCATTTCAAAGCTGCTTAAATATAACACTCAAAATCTCATTCAATTATTCACACATTCACCCACCAAACCTAGCAATGCAGTAACAACGTTCCTTTGATTACACGTTCCCCTAGTAACTCAAATCCACCGATTTGTAACACCGAGTAAAAATTAAGGTAATAACCCACTTCCAATCTACAATCTGTGCAACTCTCACCAGCAAATTTCTATCGGAAAAAAAGGTTCATCAACCATTCCCAATAGGAAAGGACGGAACCGAAATCCATTAAAATCTACCTGATTTCCCGCACGCACAAAAGTGGAAATCGGAAATAGATGCGCATGTGTCGAATTGATCGTTTTGCAATCACTAAGCAAACGCGTTTGGGCGACGAATATTTTTTTCCCAACCTTAAAAAAAAAAAAAAAAAAAAAAAAAAGTGCCCAACTCCCACCGAACTACACACATTTAGGTCGACATGTGTAATATTGGCAAGACGCCAGCCACTCCGATCTAACTTCAGGGAGCCCATTTCTTGCGGGTGAAAGGTTCGGGCTCCACCAATGAACTTCCACGATACCCATCTACAAGTGTTCCTTTATAGTGAAGGGCTTTCCAACAAACCTCGTTTTGTCTCATCCCCAACTACTTTTTCTGTTCCATTTTCCCTTGCTTTACTCGCACCTAATTCAATTTCCGCGTGAAACGCTGATAATTTTTATCGTAATTGTCCCAGAATGCACAAGGCGCTCGTGGCTTTTCTTATATTTTATTTATAATTTCCTTTCGCACTTAGCACTCCTTGCGGCAACTGCTGTTATAAGCATTTTTTTACTTTTTTTTTTCTTTTTTGTTGGAGGTGGTGGACCGAATTCACGTTCGAGGATGTATTAAAAATTTAATTTCCCACCAAGTTCTGGCAAAGTTGATACATGTCAAAAAAAAAGTTTGCTTTTCTCAAATAATTCCAACGTTAAATTTAAACTAGAGAGAAAAAAGGAATTTTCTTGAGAAAATGGCGCAAGTTCTTGAAATTCCAAACTTGTTTTCTCAGATACCGCTTTAAAGAAGTCATTTCTGGAAAACTAACTTGAAAAACAGAGATCAAGAGGACGTTTGTTGGAACGGAACAAATGCTGGTTGTTTTATTTTTTTCTCCCTTCAAGTTGTTGTTCAATGTGAAACGAGTTAAAAATAAAGGATGTCTGGATCATATTGGTCAAAAACGCTCTTCTCCCAACACAAGCTAGATCAAAAGTAATAAACTCACTAATATGTGGATACAGTAAAAGAAAAAAAAAATTCATTTATTTACTTTCACCTCTTAAATCCCAATTCAATCACTTTAATAACTGACATTATAAATTAAATTTCCAGAGTTTTGCAAAATCACTTCTGATTTAGTTATATACCTTTCAAATTCAAAATCCCTAATTAAACCGGAAATTGCAACTCAAAATTACAAATTAACCTCGTAATTGTGCGCGACTTTCCTGTTAAAAACTCAATTTGCACCTTCGTTTTTTTCGAAACCACAAAATTCCCTCAAGTTTTATTTCTTCCGTGGTTGTTTCGCCTTCTTAAGCTATATATAAATTAGAAATGGCGCGTTGTTTTTCTGGGTTAAAATGAACTCCTTTATTTCTGTAAAAACCCGACACAACACCGGTCTTCAATTTGGCACGGGAAAAGTGGTGACATCTGGGACCTTCACCGAACTTTAGCTCGCTCTGGCTCTTGATTTTCATTATTCCTGACAACTTAAATGCCGCGAGGTGATGCTGAGTAAACAAACCGAGGTGTGTGCCGCGCACCAACACAATGCGACATGCCAATAAAATTTAAAAAACAATAAACGCCTTTGTTACATATTTTTATTTTAATTAAAAACAAGTGCCAAACTTTGTCTTACATTTAGCACTTTCGCGCGGCCATTATTTTTCTTCGTTTCTATTTCACTTTCACTATAAAGCCAAATTCCAGCTTCTTTCATCTTTGCGATTTTCGGGTCAAAGTAAAAATTAATTAACTCTCTTTGAAGAGATTCATTAAGTCTAAAAAAATAAAAATTTTAAACTATTTTGTAATTATCTGGTCTTGTAATATTCTACATTCTTGCTTTCATCTCATTTCCATTTTTCATCTTTTAATTCTACCCCTCATCGTTATTTTATCACACCGAAATCATTTCCCTCATTTTCTTAATCAAGCTTTCATCATTCAAAGAAAAAGAAAAACTAAAAAAAAAAAAAAAAAAAAAAAAAAAAAAAAAGATATTACGAATTATCGGTAATTCCAAATGAAAGTTTTGAAAAGTGAATTTCGCCTATTAGTCTAATCATTTCGAACTAATCCTCTCGATAACCATAAAGTCGCAAACACTCCGAATCCCATTACCACTAATTCAATAATTAAATAAAAGTAAACGCAATTGCTAGTGGTACAACTAAGGTTCAACATAAATTCATAATTGATCATTAATGTTGCACTCATTGACACTTGCCGAACTTAAGCTTCGGTAAATTGACACACCCAAACTTAAATAAATTACAAAGCAAACAAAGTTGCTAATTTGTTTTCCATATTGGGTAATTGCACTTTCGATGCCCATTATGAGGATGAATTACAGGTGCATAAATTTCGCTCTAATGCATTCTCCAAGTTCCATTGCCATATTTATAGCTTCTTTGCAACTTAATGTTCTATTGACAAACAGATAAAACAAGGTTGCAACAAACTTAAGAAATACAATACTAAGTTATATTTTCTTGCATAAAACATTATTTTATATTTTTTTTATCCCTTGATTCGAGAGAAAAAACTTATTTTATTCCAAATGTAAAAGCTATTTAGGAACTCAAGTGGCTCGAAGTGGTGCATTACGCAGAATTTTTCTTAAAAAATCATAAAGTAGATATTCAGTGTTTAAAGGGATGTGGTAAGTTTCAGTTCGGTTTTACATTGTTTCCCATTATGCACTGATATTCCCGTTAGGACTTCACTTAACCCGCAACGCACAACTGATTAGCTAATTGCAGTTGTTGGCAATCGAATGGCTTTCCCGGTTTGCGTATCCGCATTCGAGTCAATATTATATGAACACAATTAACACTTCATTCTTTAAAACCAATTGTCTTCACTTAATACAAATAACGGGGCACTAATTATTTGCTATTAATACCACAATATCTATTGATATAGTTTTGTGAGAAAAATTATCATTAGATGCAGGGTTCGTTTATTATTTGCACATGTGTAAATCACTTTTATACTGGTTTAAACATGTACACAGTTTTGACGTCACATTTTATCAATTAGATCGAGAAAAATCCGAGGGGTCAAACAAACTCAAAATTCTTGACAGGATAAAAATATCTGTAAATTTTTTTTATAAATTTGCAAATCTCTTTAAAAATCGCAAAATCTTAAAAATCTTCATAAATATGTAAAAACTCTTAAAAAATCCCAACAAATCTTTGTATATCCCAATAAATATTTACAAATCTCAACGAATCTTGGGATTTTAGTTCTAAAAATCTTCATAAATCTCTAAAATTCTATGAAAATCTCTACAAAAATCTGAAAATATGCAAATCTCTTTTATCGACTTGTATGGTTTGTCCGACCCCCCCAGAAAAATCACAGTTTTACACATGTAACCTGTTTACTAGACTTTACACATGTTGAAAAAATAAACAAACCAATTAGTGAATAATGTTTAGGCCTCACAAACCCTTTTTGGCTGAAAAGTATTCTAACTAGCTGTGTAGTTCAATTCCCAATATTCCATTGTCAATTCCACGTCAAGTTTCAGATATTTTTATTGCAGTTGCCCAATTCCAGCGCACAACACCATCAACCAAACACAAAAAGGAAAAAAATCGAAACCCGCAAACTAGCAAATGATCAAATTCAAACAACCATAATGGATTTCGCAAGTGCAGCTGGGGCAAACTTTACCTTTTATCTATTTTTCTTTGCTCGCTGACAGGTCGTGCGCTCCATCCACTCAAATGCAACTGCTAAAAACACGCAGTCGCTCCCTGACAAAATTCGCTATGACATTGACGACGACGAATGCAAATTGCACTCGACTTTTTTGGCGAAAACCGTAAACTTATGGCCCATTTTCCGATACAATTTCACCGCTCTGTCCCTTAATTGCCAGCTCTTTGCTTTCACTTTTTCACTTTGCTCGTTTTTTGATTTGATAATAAATGCCGAGAATCCATTTTTAATTTATTCCGCCTGCGTGACACTCGGGTGAACACGAGTTTCACGCGTGAAAACGCATCTTGTCTTTTTTATTAATTAATGTTCATATTTCTCTCGCAAATAACCGTACGGTATGCGAACAAATATTAAATTAATTAATGAAAAAATTTGAAACCAGTTCGCCATTCTGTGCGTTTCCTCAAGCGGAACGTTATTTCCGTGAAACGAATTTAACAAGTTAAAAAAATAACGTTTTCTGTCTCATTTTCTGGCAGATGTGGGAGATCTGTACAAATTTGCTGACACCACAGCGAAAGCCATCTTGAGAACTGCTAGCAACGAGCTTGGCTCCAAGGATAAATGGCAACACACCAAATCCTCCAGAGACGATAAAGGGTTGAGTCCACTTCAATTCCAGCTCAAACCAATATCCCGTAAGTAGAAAAATAATTCACTTCACTGCAAGGCACACCGTAAAATGTGACGCTGTCAATTAATTAATTCAGGGAAAAAAACAAAAAATCAACAAATAAATCAACAATTATAAAAAAAATTGCTGAAATAAGTACAAGATGTTTGTGACGTGGTTAGCATCTAAAACCACAAAATCAATAAAAGTTTTTGGAATATTGTATATATCGTAAGCTTAATTACAAACATCTTTAAAAGTTATAAATTTTAATTTAAGAATTATTATGCCATTATTACAGTGTTATTAATTCCATAAAGATTGTACAGTATTAGTATAATTACATTATTAAGACAGCATTGAAAGTCTTAAGTCTGGTTCACAGTAATCCCTACGTAGAGTGATTTGTGTATTGGGGTCACGTACTGTACTGCATATGAATGCCATTGCCAGTGCATGAGCAACACACGTTTCTGACCCATTGGTGCACTGTGTTACAGAACTGATGAAGCAAAAGCTCAAGTTGACCCAATTTTAATTTATGTCTAAAATCACACATAACTATGGTATTTCTCGTACATTTATGATTTTTCAACATTTTGACCGATAAAAAATAACACAAAACAAAAAAATTACAACGAATATTAAAATTACTCAAATCTTATTTTAAAGCTTAAATTTGGAAATTGGCCCATTTTTACTTTATGTATAAACCCTCTATTTAAACATACGATTTACAACGTTTTGACATAAAATTACTACGAATAATAAAATTTGAGTAATTTTAATCTTGATTTTATTTTATTTTACCAAAATTTGGGTTAAAAAAATTCTTTTTAAGCTTTAAATTTACTTGAATAATACACATACACCCAAAGACCAAAACATAAACGCACGTAATACCATATTTAAACTAGACATAAAAAACTGAAAACACCACTTTTCCTATACAAACAAGACATCCTCTTTAGCACAATTTTTAAATGGCAAACGGAAAAAAGCGTTCAATGCAATAAGACGAACTAAAGCCCGTGTAACTCAAAGAATCAAAACCGAACGGTACCGGTAAAAGTTTTGCGGTTTTCCCATCAAAAGCTCTATTCCCCAACGCTCAGCCTTCGCCAATACCCCTCTTTTTATTTTATTAAATGACAAGAGGCTATTGCTATCAGAGTTTTTCGCATCGCTCAACACATTCATACGTCCAACGTTTGAGGCGAGGTGGAATTTTCTCTCTCTTATTCATACCAGCGTTTACACGAAAGAATGAATAAATAGCGAGAAAAAGACGGACCCTTTCGACATCGTCTATCCTCCTCGTTCTTAGAAAAAAAAATCGATGCAAATGCAAGGTAGGGGGAAGAAAAATGCCATCATTTCGCTTCATACTCCGAGTGTTCTTCATACAAAGCAGTTACATCAGAAGCAAATGTGCAATTCCAATTCTCCACTCATCACTGCCAATGCAAATACAATGGGCACCGAAAAGAGCCAACTCCATGTTTCTATTGAATTCCAACCAACATTTTACTCAAAACCCATCATTTTATGTGAAATTACGCTTCTATTTAGTCGGAAAATAAAACTTTTTCAACTAATTTTTTATGAGAAATAATCAATTAAAATGTTAATTTACCACTAGAGTGAAACAAAAAAAATCATTTTCTTTCCTTTTTGGCTCTTTTCTATTGTTTGAAATTTGATTTCCCATTGGCAAATTGATTGATAATTCATGCAAAATTAAATCGTTCATTGTTTTTATTGTTCTAACTTATTTTTTATTGTTGCAACTCACTCCACATTGTTAAAATTTAGTTTCAAGTTAACTCCCTCGATAAGAAAAAAAAAAAAAAAAAAACAGTAGCTGCATTCTTTGTTCAACGTCCACAATATACCGTCGAGTCCGCTTATAACGACATTTAAGGGACCGCCCAAAAAATGTCGTTATAACCAGATTATTTAGCATTGCTTGAGTTAGGGTGGGAAAAAATAAAAATGTCGTTATAACCGAGGTCGTTATAAGCAGACTCGACTGTAGTTTTAAACAGGTTTATTTCACATGAACTAGTGTCATTGACTTTGTGAATACAGCTACTAATTCAATTTGATGGTTTCATTCTTTTTCTTCAGCATTTTTAAATCAATAAATAAAAAGTTTCACATCTCCTTAAAAAATAAATGAGAAAAATTACATTTCCCCTTCACGACAATTTCTCAAACTCATCCTTCAGACCCTCTAAATATTGACATTTATTCCCTTCCCACTTCCCACTTCCAGCAGCCGATATCACTAGAAGGAACGTAAGAAATAAATAAATAAATAAATAAAAATAAAACCATTTAACTCCTTTTAAGACCCAACACTTTATAACAGAAGAAATTCTAAAACGTGCCTCATCTCACGTACAAATTTACTCAGTGTCCAACTAACGCCGCCCACTTATTCCAACCTCCAGCTGGAGCTGTTTGCACGAGTTCTTGACTATTTGCTTTGACCACCAATAGAATTTCCTCTCTTCAATCCCTGGAGATACTAGTGAAAAGAAACGAGTTTCTTCTCGTCTCCCACTTGTCTTTGCAACTCACTTGACGTTGCCGGTCATCAAAACATCTTCTCATCTTTCATTTATTTTTACACTTTTCTTCAAGACGTAACTTTTAAAACGTCTTAAGTTGGAAATTTAAAGCATTAAGTAGGTTTATATTCACGTTCTGACTGATTTGGTAGCAAACTTTAACCCTTTGATCCCATTAGGGGTAGTTGAGTGCCAGGTAGATGTTGAAAGTTGTATTTTTTGACATACTCACTAGGGGATAGCGAAATATCGGAAATTTACAAAATAAAAATAAAAATAAACCGATTTTTGATAACAATTTTGACTACATACAAATATCGATAAAAATCGGTATTTTCGATATTTTAATACTGCTGCAATTCGTAAATTTTAACACTTTTTGACCAAATCTGTTGCATAATAATTACGTTTTCAGTTAGATTTTTTTTATTTTTCAGAAAACAATTGTTAACTAACAAAATCAATTAGGTCTATTCAAATTCTTTAAATAAAGACGTTCTCGATATTTGGCTAGACTTAATAATTGGCCAAATAAATTATTTTATGTAATTTTCATTTATAAGAAATAAAATATCTCAAATACTACAACATTCAGGTTGAAAATGTACCTTACACGTGATTATTTTGACAAAAATTACAAATTTTGCTAAATAATTGAATATATCGATTTTCCATACACTTAAAATTTGTAAAAATACCCGTTCAACCCCTAATACTCACTAGATGACGCTTAAGATTTGTACTGATTTCTGAGATCTTTTTCAATCTTGACCAATGATCGAGCGTATTTTGTTTACCTTTTGCTCAATTCCACGTTATCCTTTAAAACGCCTCGACAAGTGCCATTCTTGTAAATTACACGAGCAAATAACACGCTTTTACTTCCTATTTTCACGAAAAAAAAACTGCTTTCCGTGTTCCGGCGAGCATAAATCAGTTTCAGGTGAAACGCGGTATGGATGCGCCTCGAATTCATGCATTCGCTTCTTGTCAAAAAACTCGGAGGAATATATTGCTTAGAAATTGCAACCACTCTCGTTTTTGCAGCGAGCAGGAAAAAAAATCTGAGTCCCGCCGGGACTCGGATGAGTAGTCGTGTCGAAAAGAAGAAGAAAAATTTGGTTTTTCCTTGCAAGCTTCGAGCACTTTCACTAAGATCCTGCTCTTCCATATTTTTTATCCTGCAATCCCAATTTTGAATTATTCATTCGCTGTCACTGAGCCGGACTTGGGTCATTCGCTTGACAGGTAAGTAGACAGGTGTGCCGCTTCACCGAATCCAGATTCTACGTCATTGCTCCAATCAAAACAAAAATCAGCAACGATAAATAAGTCGGATAAATAAGCACAAATGATAAAAAGTGGAAAATAATTTTGTAATTTTCCGGTTCGTGGAGGTTTCATTACATTCAAGTTTGAGTATTTGGTTTCTTACGTAATTCTGTAACCGATGTTCTTGAAAGATCCCTCTACTAAGCTTACGAAACATTTTTTTCCAGTTACTATAAAACCATTTTGTTATTCGGAGCGGTGATTTGGGGCACTTCCGGTTGAGATAGAAACTTGAAATTTAAAAGTCTTGTAAACCAAGAGTAGTAGTTGATGTCCCTAAAATTTCGAATCTTCAACGCAACCGAAAGTGCCTTTAATCAGTGCTCTAAATATATTCCTGTAACTATCTCTTAGATTTTATAGAATTAAAGACCCACCGTTTGTACCATACTGTAAACTCTGAAAATTAAACGACTTTGCATAAACCGAAAGTGCCAACTCCAAATTGATTTTAAAAATACATATTTACCTAACAAACATTAAATATTAATCTAAATTAAAAATTCTATTTCGACTCACCTACCGACGCATCCTTAAACTACCACCCAACATTTACTTCGACAAAACACTATTAAAGCTAAACAAACTTCAAAAAAAAAAAAACAACACAAAAAAGCAAAAATCTAATCAACTTAAATAAATGCAAAAAGAAGGGAAAAGTAAAAAACTAGAGATTGCATCTCTTCTCTTCCCCTCCTAATATTTACAAGGTGCACTTGGGATTACGTTTGTGTAAAAGATAAAAGCCAGCTTCGTCACTCGCAGCATCCATTGACGAAATGAAGCCGGTTCATGATGTGGAATGAAGCCCGGGAGACAGCGATCATCTGAGCATGACCACACCGCAAGCACGGCTCCTCGACGTGCAAAGAACTCGTAACGACCACGTTAACGAGTTCATTGACGCAACGGTTGGTCAGAAAACAACAACGCCGTTTCGAGAATGAAAACCAGTCATTTCTCTTCCACTCTGCGCGCCCTCACGAGTCTAATTAGAGCGATTGTTTAGAAGTAACCACATAAAGAGCCACACTCTTTTCATTTCTGTGTTAAAGGAAACTTCCGGTTCGATTACAAAAGAGATACTTTCAGTTAGTGCAAAAATAAAGTTTGAGAATTGTTGAAAATTTCTAAAAATAATTCAAACTTTGCTGTTAAATTTTTAAGATTAGGTACAAAACCCAATATAAAACGCTCAAGGGTAAACAACAAACAATATCGAAGAAGGTATTTTAAAATTCTCAGTATTGTTCTCATTAAAAATTCAGAGCATCACGTTCTTTCAGGGGAAGAATATTCAATTAAAAATTCAAACTAAAGTAGAGAGAGCAAAGTGAGAAAAGTGAAAATTCTTTCAGTTTTACACGGTCACGAACAAAATGCATTAAAAACTAAAGTGCACGTGTTGACGCACTCTGCTACCCTTGTCCTATGCATCATAAACATTAAGAGTCGCAGTTTGTGCACTTGCAGCATACCACTGTAGCATTGAACTTGCGCATCAAATTAAACTTTCACACGTCCATTTTGCACCGAAAACCACTTTCTCCCTGTATACAAGTAAATCCATGTTCCTCCCACGAACAATTCCGAGGTAAATAAAATTCACAAATAAATAAAATTTGAAAACAGCTGTGTCACCGTTCAAAATGAAACCAAAAATTGCGTTTTCCTTATTCTTTACTCAACTCGCCTTAATACCTCAGCTGCTTATCTTTTAAAGATAAGCGAAGGGAAAGACGTAAATGAGTTGAATTTCACTTACAAGCGTCACAACAGGTGACATTTGCAACTTCTACGTTGAGATTAAATAAAGATTATCAGTATTTCATTCATAAATGACGTCATTTATTAAAGTCTCCTCACTTTACTGACTTGGCTTAAAACATTCCTTTTCTCTCGTTCGCAGAAGCTGAACCAAAGACAAAAGATGATAGATCTACTTGGAATTGTGAAGAAGAGCAACAACTGGACGAATTGACTGTGAGTGAAATCGAAAGGATACGGAACATTCAATTCGATCCCAGCTGCAGAGAAGAGGTAAAAAATTCAGTTCATCACGGAATATAAACTAAAAATGTTAATTAAACTTAAATTAAATTTTGATAATTATAAACATTTTCCCATGTAGGATGTTCCAATTACAGCGTTGTGATGCAACTGAGTCAATACGCCAAACATAATTAAATACTAAAAATGTTACATAAGTTGATTAATCATCATCGTCATCATCAATTAAGTGATCTCTGTAAATAACGTTGTTTAAATAACTGCTTAATGTGTTGACATGCTTTGTTAGTTATGACACTCGTCACGAGAGCAATTTTATCTTCTCAAAAAAATGTAAGGTTCACATTAAATAAAAGAAAATATATTTTTTAAAAAAAAAATCTATCAAATTCGACATAGAAACCCAGCAACTAATAAAATGGCGCTCCTGCTGAGTGTAGCACTTTGATCACAGTCACTTGTACGTCCGTCCATGAAGATTTTGCCAAAAATAAAAACTCTCAGAATGTAATATGAGAAATAAAACGAAAAATGAGAAGAAAAAAAATTTAAAAAATCCTTTCTGGTTTGACTTTCGTAGAGTGATTTTTTTCACCCCCACACGTCTCTGAAACACACGACACGAATATTCTATTTCACTTCATCAGCAACAAGATGCAAACAAGAAAAAATGAGCCAAAGGTAAAATTGAGACATAAAAATTCTCTAAATTCCACGTACTCGAAACAACAAGAAGAGAATGATGAAACACTTCTAGTATTCCCTCGCCACCTGCACGTGTGCTGCGAAAATGGGCGCAGCCGCCACGAAACCTGTAAACCGAGAGACGCGTTTCCATGACGACGCAGCGTCCAGAATCAGTTGCCAAGACGACATCACGAAAAATTTCCCATGCAACTGGGTTGCGTGTCAATCTATGCGTTCGAGCTAATGCAAAGCGACTCCTTGTATTTTCAAAACTGCCCCTTTTCTATTTGTTGACTTTGCTGCATTGCACCAGCCATCACAAACAACAATTTCCCCATTTATCAAAAACCAAACCCATTTCAACTCATATTTTCTTTTCTACATCAAACATATTCTTATGTATTAAAATTTTTGTTTGAACTTGAGATGACTTGAAATTAATTTATTTTTACTTGGTTTTTCGATAGATTAAATAAACAGAAACTTTATACACATATGAAATGTTATTTTCCCTCGAACCTTCCAGCAAAAAACATAAAAACTTTAAATGTAAGTTTGGGTAACATTTTCTCTGTAAATACAGAATATTGTCAGTAAAATTTTTTTACATTGTTATTAATATGTTTAACTTGTTTCAAGTACCGGTCCCTTTAAAGTCTACCACTTATGTCTACAAACAAAAATTAAATTTCCTTCAATCACTTTTGACATTCAACTCAGCAATTAAATTATACATATATGTAAAACCACTTGAAAATGCAACAAAGTGCTAAAGGAATTTTCATTTCATTTCCTCAGCTTCAAACAAGACTTAATTAATTCCACATCAAGTAATTTATAAATTCCAGAAGCATTAAGATTGTCAAAGTCTGACATTTTAAATTCAACTCATTGACCAAGACCCCAAAGAATTAAAAACGAACAAAATTCGCAAAAGTTGCCGAGATATCTTCGAATTCCCTCTTTTCCACGCCATAAAATTGCCATCTTACATAGTAAACAAAGGCCGAAGCAACGTTGGAATTCCTTTTGCTCTACGAATACAAATACCACCGCATACCAAATGGCTGCAGAAATCAAGGCGCAGCGTTTCATCCAACATTTGTTTTAAACTTCCTTCTTTGCAGTAAAAGTAGAACCGCAAAAATTCCAATCTCTCCAGTCCCTGCTGATAACTCAAGAGCAAAAAACTTCAGCCATAATTTAAGAGTGCTTAGAAACCCGTTTGCTTTGATGTTGTTTGTGGGATTTATTGTTTTAATTTGTAAATTTTAGAATTTGATGTCTTACACATTTACGCCTACTAAATCAAACAGTCATCGAAGCAAATAAAAATTTAATTTCTTTGAGAGAAAAAGAAATCTGTGTCGGCAAACATCTGTTCCCAAGGCGATGGTTACCACAAAAGTTCGGCTCGAAGCAGTAAACAGAGGAGGAAAATTCTCAAGGGAATTTCGAGAAAGACCTTCTATAACCGAGAAAACATGTGGTTTTGAGAGTTTGGGTCGAATTGACATTTGCTTCAAGAAATCAGTAGTTAAAATTCTTGTTATTAAAAATTTAAAAAGAGAATTTAAGTTGTCGGAAAATGTGTTTTGTTAAGAAATGTAATTTGTTTTAGGTTTGAAATAAAATTTAATGTTTTTTAATGAGAGAAATTAGTTTATGTTGATGAAATTCAATTTTGCATTGTTTTAAATTGGTTTTACCTTTGGTTTTTCCATTTATTAATAATGCAAAGTAGTGTCTAGCAACAATAGGAAACTGATGTTGAATAATAAAACATTGTTTCAACAATAGAAAACTAATTGTTAACAATGGAAAACTAATTTAACAATTGAAAACTAATTTCTAGCAATGCAAAACTAATTTTTCCAATAATAAACCTTATTTCTAAAAATAAAATACAATTTCAAACAATGCACAAGAATTTAAAACTATTGGAATTATTTTCTTTAAATATCAAAAACCTTCTCCATCTCCAACAACAAACTCTTTCAAAGAGAAAAAAATAAAAACCTAATTTTTTCTCTTAAAAAAATCTTTTATAACAATCATTTGGGAATTCCATTATACTCTAAAACCCAGACGAACCGTTCACTTTTATTGGAAATATCAAGGCCAAAATTCCTATGCACTCCCATCTTGCCTCTCATTGACAATTCTAGCAGGAGATAAAAATTCTCATAAAACACGCATCCTTTTACAACGAGCACATGTCACTTACCCATCTATTGAGTTCGCCGGACCCCATCACAAGAGGCCAACTCCCCCACGTCCCAAGCAACCAAAAAAAAAAAAAAAAAAAAAAAAAAAAAAAACCTGCAGTCTCCAACTCTCCAGAAGCGTCAAGAAACAACAGCTGACTTCTCTCTCAATGCAGTGCCAAATTCTCACCCAATAAAAATTGAGACTCGGCGAAATTGAGTGCACCAATTTTTATATGGCAAAATAAACCACGAGGGGAAATAAGAGCAACGAGTCAATATAGATATATATATATATTTATTTCTTTATTGCAGACACCTGGTCCACTTCGATTTCAAAAGGCAGGAGGCATTGAGATCTTGCCAGATACATTCCAACCAATGACGATAAAAACGTCGAATAAATCACGCAAAAATTACCTGTCCTTTTATTTCTTTTCCTGCAATTTCCGTTCCACCATCACCTGATTTATTACTAATATATACACAACTTACCTGACCCATTTCCCAACCTAAACATAAATTACAAAACCACGAGTTGAAATAATGGAAAGAGGAAAAAAATGCATTGCTTTTTTTTTCGTCAATAACAATCAATAAACTAAAGTAAAAGAGTAAACAACTTTTCCCAACATGGCAGAGCTCCAAAGAGTTTGGTTTGGTGATGGGGAAAGAGAAAGAAAAGTCTTGTTCCAAAATGACAACTTCATTCTAATCAAACAGATTGAAAACAAACCCCCAAAAGGTTCAATTTGCCATCAAATTACGCAACAACTTTTTTTTTTTGTTTGGTTTACTGTTTTTTCATTTTAAGTGGACAAACAAGAGCTTTGGAGGTCTGATATCCAAAACAAATATCTAATGGTTTTCAATCTTCCCTGTAATACCAGTAAAACATTGAAGAGCATTGAGTGGCTAATCCATTAACCAATAAAGATTCCTGTACTCTTACATTAAAGATTATGAGTATAACATTTAGAGTGCAACTAGATCGGTAAAACAATCCAGGAAAACAGCAACAATATGACTTGTAGCCATATATTCTGTTGCAATTTAAGCTAAATTAAAAAGACGCTTCCGGTTTAAATAAATCTCTACAAGTTGTAATGAACCGAAATAGAGGCTAATGATAACGTAAGTCATTAGAAAATGTCAAGTCTATAATCAAATCGGAAGTGCCACTTTTACGCTTCCGTCAACAATTGAAGAGCAATCAACCAAAATAAAATTTAAAGCGGTTAAAATAGGCACTTCCGGTTGAGATGCGTTGATGAAATTATAAAGGAAATTGGTAGAAATCCAAAAATCAACAGCAAAAAAAAAAGATTCTTGAAATATTTGAATAATTCGATTGATCTTGATGAACTTAAAACAATCATTATTTCCAATAACAAATGAGAATTTCTAAAATTCCTGCTGCAACCGTTCAAATGTAATAATAATTATGCTATGCAATTTCTCATTAGCACTCGTTATTACAAATTGCAATCAAACCCAACATAAGTAACTTGATTAATTACAATTTGTAGTTTATACATGGTGGAATGCGAATTACAATGCCTTAATTCCACGCACACATCAATAAACACAAGTCGAAAACAACATCATTCTCTTCCACTCTTCACTCGCCACAAAAAACAAAAACAAAAAAACTAAACCACTTACAAGCCCGTACCACCTCTTTGTGCATACAGTACACACCTCCAAAACTTAAGATAAACAGAAAAGAAAAGGAAAAAGTGCTTTTAGCAGCGGTTAGTTGAAGATGATGAGCTTTGACAGTCGCTGTCTCGTGTGATTCATTGGTCGATCGCGTGTCCCTGTACTTGCAGCCGTCACAACATGACAGATTCGAGATATCAAAATATACTTACAATAAACCCGAGTCCATCGAGCAAAGCATCTGTCAAATCCCTTTATTTACACTAAATATCTGTAAAAATTTGCGCCTTCAATTACGACGCCTCACTAAAATCAAATTTACTTCTCCCCAACCGAATCCCGCAGCAAATAGGTATCATCTAATCAAATTACGACACGTTATTATCAAATTTAGCCAATCAAAAGTTGCCTTGGCCTTTCTTCCAAGCCCCGAAACGCGATGCCCTATAACAGAAGCAGTTGTTTGGCAGTAAAACGTCCACTTTTCCCTTTTGACCACATTGTTATTGGGTAGTTTACTATGCTGTTTATTTTGCTCTTTGGCTGTTTAACTATGATCTCGGCTATTATGAGAACCACTTAGCTTATTATTCGCCTTGAGTTGCTATTGTACTCTGACTCCAACGTGATAAGAGATTATTACCACAATGCACAACAGTGATATTAACTGCAAAGTGCCCGGATTTATACAATACAATACCCCAACATTCAAGTATCTATATAATATGAGATTCCAAAGGCGGAGGATCCATGAAATCAAACGTCAGAATGTCCTAGAATCCAATTGCTAAACTAAAAATATTTAAAAAATTGGCAAAATTGAGGCTGGTAGATCGAAATCCTCCAGCCTCTTGTTAGCCTAACACTTCACATTTATATTTTTGGTCAATTTGAACATTTTGGCCTCCAAGAGAATCAAAATTAAATTATTAACAATTGCAATATCCAAAATGTGTTTTTAAGCGTATTGCTTAAGAAAAATTGGACAAGTGCAGTTATCCTCTCTCCAACTGTCCCCCTCGAATTGCACATGCCATAAACGTTTTTGTGATTCAACGTATGTCTCGAATTTTTTCCACTTGAGATATTGCCATTGTCGTAAATACTTGTCAATATCTCGGTCAGATAAAGCACGTTGACCAGTAAATGTAATAAAATAATGTTCGAATTATAACCTTCAGTCCACTCATTTGCTCTAAAGAATAAAATACCCTAGTGTTGTTGCTAAAACATGCATAAAAAAGTTTTATTATGTTACTTATCAATTCAGCATTTTTGGAAATAAGAACGAGCAAACATACTGTAAGTTATTTAGAGAGTAAATGCAGTTGAGGAAAGTAAGTTAAATGCAGTGAACTTGAAAAAAAAAATAAATCCAATCCAAAAATAATTAGACTAATGGTATTCTTCAATGAACTTCTTGAATCAATTCTTGAAAGATAATACCATTTTCCCTCTAGTGCCAAAATATCCAAATATTAATTTAATCCCAAATCAATTTCGAGATTCAACTTGTTCTCACCTCACGATTTATCACCTGCATTTGCTCTTACTGCTTACTTAAACCCAAAATCAATACACTGCGCATTAGTTGCCATTCCCTTGTAAACTGATCATTGGTTGCTCCATTAGGTATTATCTGCTCTCAACTGTCTGGAAACTCGTGTCAATTTGCCCGAATTAATGCCACTTCACATTTTTAGATACTGACATGAAAATAAGTATAAGGTTAGGTCAAGCACTTTGATGCAGTTCTGATTAAAAGGAACGTCAATCACAGCTCTAATATCGCCCATCAAATTGATGAGTAGTGGCCAAAGGCGATTGTCTAGCTGCAAGTGGTAGTTAAGTGTCTGCCCAGTTATTTTCGATTACACGATCTCTCAATCAAGTTGGATTAATAAAAAAAAAAGAGATCTGTAAGTACAAGTTTTTTTTTGCTAACAATTGGTTTTAAGTTTTTTTTATTGATGCAATTGCTAAAACCTGGTTTTTCACTGTAAATGTAAATTATAGTACAGCTTAAACCCCATCACCTAACTGCACAATTTTTTTCCTACCTCAATCTCTTCTTTTCATTTAAATTACAATCCTTAATCTCTTAATTCCTTTACCTTCGTTTTCCTCCATATTTTTGTTTACATTTCTTTGAGTAATGAGAACTTGCAAATATCGATTGGGCGCAACAACTTCCAAGTATTTGTCGACAAGCTGCAAAATTGACAGTGGATGAGTCCATTTCGATAGAAAACGAAAGCGATGGAAAAGATTTAAAGCATCAGCCATCCGAGATACGGCGAATAAAAAGAAAATACCCAAGATGCATCGGAGGCTGCGGCTGTAACACTTCAAAGAGATTGATCATACCCATTCGCAATTATTTTAAGAAAGATTTGGAAGAGATGAGAATAAGAAAGTAAAAAAAAAAAAAAAAAAAAAAACAGATAATGAAATAATTTCTTCGCTGCCAAACGAAAGTGAAGACGAGAAAATGAACAAGATTTGAAGAGAACAAGAACTTGAACTGATCGATTTCAAAAGTTGCCAAAGATGTAATGGAATAATCGAAAGTTGGCAAACTTTGTCTTCTCAATGTCATCTTAGATAAGAAATTAAATAAAAAAAAGCACAAAAGAAAATATAAATGCCAAATAAATCATAAGAGTTTGCAGTTTTGTAATTACAACTCTCTCTTTTTTTATTTCTGTCTCAAAGAACTTAAGCTCTATGAGATTAGAAGAAAGCTTTTGATTCAATAATTTGCCATTTCCTTTCATCTTTGAGTATGTTTCAAGTTTTATGTGTGGTTTGCATTGTAAATTCCCAACATTGCGAAATACTTGCTAAACCAATTTCTTAAGGGTGCAAGCAGATGGCGAATTTTAAGTAGAATTCATCCTGATTGATGCACTCAAAGGATTCATGCCCGCAATCTACATTTTCCAAATTCTCCCATTACTGTAATTATTAATACAAAATTAGTCCTAATTGAAGAGAAGCAGAACCTCTGGCTAAAAACTAAACAAGTTTGTTTTTCTGGATAATAACAAAACTGCACCCATTTATTGAGTCACTAAATAATTTTTAACCCTTTTATTAAAAAAACCAAAATTCCAAAATTTTAAGTTAAACTAGAAAAATATAAAACACAATATCACTAAAATTTTAAAAGTCTCAAAAAATATATAAAAAAAATCAAAAAAAAATCACTCAATCCATTTCATTTTCATGCAATCATCCTCTCAAGGGTTTCCAACAGCCTCCCATTGAAATTCCATGAAACTGCAAAAATTACTTCACCAAACAAGGAAAAAGAAAGAAGAAAAGAAGAAAAAAAAAAAAAAAAAAACCTCCTCCATTCCGAAAACCTCATTCCAACTTCCCACATTCCATTATTTCACATTTTCATATCCACATCATATCCATCTCAATCTCCATCTGCAGCAGCTTCACTGCAACTCAAGCAGCAAGTTTTGAAGCTCAATAAACCTCAAACCCAAAACACAGCTCAGAGGCACATATCGGTACGAGCATCGAGGCACATGTTATCATTTTAATGAACAAGTGGACACCGGTGCTGCAAACTCGCGCAAAAGAACCGGGAGGCGTGCAACTGCTCCAACTCGAGACAAGCTCAACCTCACAAAGTCTCATCGATTGATTTCTGGTATTCTGCCAACGTTTCAGCATCCACTCGGGGCGGCGCGGCCTTGTATTGCACGCGGGCACGTGCCAAGAGTCACCATCGTCCCCCAGTCCCCCCTTTCACCCCTTCTGCTCCCTTTTATTCGATTGGTATCCTGCTTAATCAATCAACTTGTTTGTCTATTCAATTTATATGCCCGGCGAAACCCAAGGGCTACTTTCCAAGCACCGCTTGGCATCAGTTTTGCCACTCGAGTCTGTTCCACAAACCTCAAGTAATCCACAACAAGCGCGTTTTCTGTCTTTATTCGCAACCCCCCATCTCTCTATTCATTTATTAGCCCATTTTTCCTAAACTGCACCGACGTTTAGGTAATTGTTTCAAATTAAGAGCGGCCGAACCTTCATAAAGCAAGTAGTTAATGTCATCGTAAGTCACGTGGTATTGCCTCCTTTTCTTCTCGTTTCAAACTAATCCTCTTGTCCCTTCGAGAAACAGCAACAAGTTATCTTTGTGCGTGAAAGTCAAGCACGAGGCAGACTAAATAATAAAAAAAAAAAAATACTGTAGGTCACAATTTGAAGGTCATTTAAAAGTTATTCAGAGATAAAATAGACAATGCTAATACGCAAAACGAAAACACGAAAACATTTTTTATCAAATCATTTAAGACTGATTGAATTTCGATGGAATTGCAATAATTGCGGATTTTCTACCGTTATACGATCGTTAAGTTTTTAATTTAATCGTAAGACACGTTGCGATTAATTTCGAATATAAATTTGAAGTAAGTACTTGAAATCGCAACGATAAACAACGTAACTCGAAATACGAAAATCGGAAACGAAATTAATAGCGACAAGTCTCTTATTTCGATTTCCGTAATTCGCTTTCACTGAAAATCGGAAAGTATCTAATAGGAATTACCGGTACACCCAAACCCAAAATTCAATTTCTTTAAAAATTAATAGAAATGAAAAGAAAAGAATCATTTTTATGTTTTCAGTTGAATTTGTAAAGATAAATCAATTAAAGCATTTAATTTGTTTGTATTCCCGCTTTAAAATGGGAATGCAAACTGATCCGGGAAAGAGAAAAAAGGGATAAGGGGAAAACAAAAAGGTCGCAAATTTCGTTTGCTCGATCAACATTAAAGATTCTTTTGTAAATACACTCAAGACGTCAGCTGAAGCTATTGAAAAAGAGATCCTTATGGCTCTTGGGGGTTTCATGTTGGCACCAAGCCCATACCACCTACTGAAAAATCCATGTTCGAAGGTGTATGTTTACATTACGAGTGCCAGCAATTTATTGACTTAAAAAATGATTAAGAAGCCTAATTTTCCTTTTTAAACCCCGAAAATCGTAAAAACAAAATGACAAATGGTAAATTTCACTAAACCAGATGTTCTGTAAATTCAATATATTCAAAACAAATTGTGTTTACTCAGCATCAATTGTTCACCAGACTCAAAAAAAAAGTGGAAACAAAGCGATACCATAAAAGAAATTAGTGTCAGTCGAGACAAGATCGGTTTCAACTAGGTTAAAAGTGTATCTGCGGAACGAATGCGAGCTTGATTGGAGTGGACACAGTGGAGACGCGGCCCACGTCTGCTACCACCAACCTTTGGCAAATGCGCGTAATCAAGTTTAGAGGATTCCCACGACGCCATGGACGAAAGCGAGAAACGCAGGAAGACATTTCTCTCATTCTCTCTCTCTGTCTCTCACCACGCCCTCCCCGCCACTCGATTCAATCACCTGGGCTCAACTTGCTTCTGTTTCCACTCTCCTAACAAACTATTAAACCCCTCCCTCTTTCTCACTCGATGACCACTTCTTCTCGCCATTTTTTGCACAAACCATTTCCGTGCACTTCGCCATTTCCTTGCACCCTACTTGTGTCGTATTACACATTTTTTGTGCAGCCATTTGCAGTCTGAGGACTTTTACAAGAAAATGTCGACTCTTAAAAAATATTTTTAAATTTATGTGTTACGACATTATTTTGTTGTTTTTTTTATTTTTCTGTGGTGGAAAAAAAGTGATAAATCGTGTTTGAGATGGTCAGTGAAGAAACAATCCTGCTGTTTTAACTCGGAGCAATGGGCCATCAAATTTCCCCCAGATTTCATTTCACCAGTTGTTCTTCCATGCCACCGTCACTAATACTAATCCTAGTCTCGTTTTCAAGCGCACACTGCAATTGAAATAAAGCCAGCGACATGCAACTCTTGCTGAATGTTTTTATTATTCTTTTTATAGGGGTAAGAAGAGAAAATCTGGTTTTTAACCTCGATAAATTGAGGATCAAAATCAAAGTTGGAGTAAAGCGTGACTTTTACTGCACAACTCAACCGGAATTGACACTTACCTAACAAAAATTTCAAATTGTTATAATTTTTTGTTACAGTCAATTAACTCAACTACAAAAACCTTACTTTCACTTTAGTAACATTAAAAAAAAATTATATACAGTAATATATATACTATAAAAAAAATAAAATAATTATAAATAAAAAAAGATGCTAGATTAAGGTGCTAGGAAAACGTTATTTCAGTCGACACATCCTTCCTTAACATTTACTGCTCTTTAAATATTTAACGAGTGCAGAGTGCTCGCATACACTTCACCATCTGATGATGGCTATGCAGGAAAACTTCACTTAAAACAAAAAACACCCATCACATCCCTAGCAACTATTTGAATACAAATAATAAAACACATTAAAAATTATAACATTTTCACTTACCGATACCGTATTTTCTCAAATGAGAATCCCATGCGCTATTTGCACAATTCCACGGGTTATTTAAAAAATGTTTCGGGTTGAATTGTAAACAAAATTTTGGGATTTTTTTTTTTCAGTTACCGGTAGTGTTCGAGTGCCTTAATTAAGATCTTTAGGCTATTTAAAAAAAAATAATTTTTTTCTCTTGCGCTAATTGAGTCCCAAGCCCTAATTGCGATCCAAGCGTTATTTGAGAAAATACGGTATTTTCCAAAATAATAAAAAAAAAAAAAAAAAAAAAATTGATTTTAATTTTATCCGTGTGACACCAGAAGGTAACTCAAGCGCACTGACAGCTCCTTCGACTTAAAATTCATGCGGAACTCCAGTGGCGTAAAGCCACAACTCAACTGCCATAACATTCTTGTTGTATAATTAAAGTAGCGGCAGAAAAAAGTTTCCAATGAAAACAACGCTCCTGTTGGCTCGATGCCGCGTCCGCCCACCCACACACATCTCGCAAGCGAGGCGCACCTGATCGATCGGCAGAAAAGCCGTGGCCTTGAACACAGATTCTTACACCTAAGTCGTACACAAGGCTTCTTCTTCATCTGCTGTATCAACCAACCACGTTCGTTCCAAGCCGCTCGTGGGTGCCGTTCGTAGAAGGAAAATGTACTTCAATTTCTCACCACGTGTGCTTATTATTTCTATTTGCTTCATCCGACACAGAGAATTGCGTAGTTTTTCGTGTTTACATTTTTTGCGGTTCGCCGGTTCGGCTTCAATTTTAACGGCGAAGTGGTGGTTGAGTGTTGTGAAAAATGTGGATTTGACAACAGTGTGTACTTGTAGTGTCATTTTTCATTTGGTGGTGCAGTGTTGTGTTAATTTTTTTTTGTTCTTTGTTGAGTAAGTGCCGGGTGCAAATATAGCAGTTGAGAAAAGCAGTTTGCATTGAAAATCGCAAATGGCAAAGATAAATTTGCAAAAAACATTCGTTAAAAATCGCAAATTACAAAAAAACATTCATTTAAAATCGCAAGAAAAATTGTTGACAAATTAAATTTGTAGTGAAAATTGCAACTGAAACTTTTAATTTATTGTAACAATCTAACTATTATTTCCCCTTTTCATTCGCAACGATACCAGTCATTTAAACTCGAAAGTCAAAACTTAAAAATTCACGAATATTACAACAATATTTTGTCTAACTCTTCCCCAGTAACCATTTCCAATTTCCTTCGATCAACAGGACTTTTCAATATAAAATCCTTTTACCCTTTTCAAACTCGAAGGTTCGCCTTCAATTTTAATGGTGCACTGTTAGCATTAATTTCAATTCAATCGCTCGCAGTTGCGGTACCAATACATCAAAAAGAAAACCATTTTCCCTCTAATTTCCCTTTTTCCACATTCTTCTTTAAAAGTAAAAAAAAAAAAAAAAAAAACCTCTGACATTCTAATTACATAAATTAATACATCTATATTTTGACTCATCAATTTCTCAATTCGTGACATTCAAACTACACCTTTGCCACTTTCCGCTTCCATCACGACTTTTTTTTCGCAGAAAATGACAGAAAACTTTAAAAATATTCAAAAAGCCCAGAGACGTAACAGAGGGAATAGTACCTTTTAACCTTTTGAAGAGTCCTGCAGTACTCCTTGACATTTTGCGATGCCATTTCTGGATTAAATTGGATCCACGCGAACGAAGACAGGAAAGTTGCTTCGGTAGTTTCAGTGTGAAATTTCGTTTTAAAGTGAAATAATACCGCAATCATTTCTCCGAATAAAACGTCTTGGTACTGCATGCCCTTTAACATGCACTCGATTTAGAAAAAAAAAATCAATATGGCAGCATCTGAGAACATCGGAGTGAGAACACAACTGTCGCGTGAGGATAAGTACAGTAGTAAATATTGCCAACCACCTCCACTACCAACCCCAATCGGTTATCGCTGAAAATTCAATACGAAATCACCATGTGTCGTGCCGTAAAGTAACAAACAGGGAAATAGTACGTGTGGGGCAATTCGGGTTACTCTTTTTGATGTGTAATAATTTTCTATTTTGCATTGCGAAAGATTTTCACTTCATTGTTTTTCGTGTCCAATCCTTTTATCTTTTATCCTTCTGTATGCAGATGTACTGAATTTAGACCTATACAGAGCAATTTGTATTGAAGAAACTACAATTTACAGGAAAAACATTGTGTAAATTATACAGTAAATGTGTGAACAAAATTCACAATTTTATCAACAATTTGTGAAATTATCAAAATTTAAAACTTAAAAGAAAAAAAAATCATGAAATTATTCAAATTTGTAACACGAAAAACTGAAACCAAAATCAATTCCAAGCAAACATCTAACCATTTGTTTATTTATCCAAACCACGAAGTATATCGACGCATGTTGCGTAAACCTCCACAAATCCCAGTTCCCATTGCAATTGTAAACAAAATTTGCACTGAAGAAACCGTGAAATTCGAATTTTTTCCAGATGCAAACCCACGGAAACGAATTTATCCACTTTGCTTGCGATTTGCACAATTCTTCAAGAACGAACCATTTCCAATGCAAATTCTGACATTTGGCGGACGAACCGCAATGTGCATCGAACAACTCAGGCGCTAAAACTTTTCGTTACAAACCATCATGACGATACTCCATATTCCCTAGACCCCATACCTTCAGCAAAAACTTTCAACTTCGATTTCTCCCAACCCCATCATCACACCCCCACTAAAAATCTCTGACAATTAAAAAAAACCGTTAACATTTATCCAACGTGTAATGCAACGAAAAAAAAGAACATTTCGCTAGTCTTAATACGACCGTAATGTTCAAAGCCGTCTGGGATAGCTTAGGATGTGCGAGAAGTTTGTTATGTGGAAATGAAGGGTTGAGATGATGTTAGAGCAGCCAATTGCTTTGCATGCTAACTTTAATTGCAAATTAGCTTCCTGAGTCGACACCCTTAATCTTGTCAGCAGCAAAGCGAGCAGAAAAGCAGACGGTAGGGGGAAGGGAAGGGAAGGAAGGTAGAGGAAGAGGAGCCATGTCCTCTTTTCCAACTCGATTCTTGCACGTTTGCTTTTCCATCGAAATTTGGCTAAGACTAATTAAACCACAAGACTTTCCAATTGCAGGGTAGTTAATCAACTGGCCAATGGGAAACATAACTCATAAAACCCTTAAATGTAGATGAAGTTGTTGTTGTTGTGTTGTTTTTACTAACTAGGGAGTTAGTCTCCAGAGAAGCCGACCCACAAGCCTGACACACCTATCTTCCCTGATGTCCAACTAGGCCCAAAGGTAAGATTAGATTTAGAATGTCAGGGGTTATCGAGGTGAACCTAATGATAGGGTTAGCTCAGTAATGCAAATAATCAAAAGAGAAAGAAGATGCCATCAGCGCCCCACTCAGTAAATGTGGGAATTGTTAAAATTAGGCAGAGTAACCTACACTGGCTAATTTTTCAATTAGAATACTTAACATTAAACATACCACGTAGAAATGTAAATCATTGCTTTCAGCTTTAAGCAGTGTTGCAACAAATTTTAATAGTCGATTTACGATTCGATGAATCGAATCTTGAATCGTTAAATGAATCTGAGGATTCGATTCATCACATGGTATCCTGCGTAAGTATCTGCCATTAATACCGCATTGTCAAAAACTTCCAAAAACCTCAAATTCTGACACAAAAAACCACAAATATTTGGTACTTTCAAAACTTTATGTTAAATTCTTTGTGCTTAAACCTCAGGAAGTCATCATAAATGATAACCTACTTGCTGAATGTAAACTATACATCAATATACAATAAAGTTACACCTTTTGGAAGTGAATCGAATCGTAAATTGCGATTCGAATTAAATTATACCGATTCTTCGAATCGTGAATCGATTCGCGAAACCTAAAGGGAATAGTGAATCGTGATTCAATTCGCAAAACTGACGAATCATTTCAACATTGGCTTTAAGCAACTAAACTATTCTAAATTTTTCAAAGTTCAAATCCATAAGAAATAAAATTGCATTTTATTCAATTCAAACCCTATCATTTTCAATATTTCGTTTACTCCGACTGAATTTTCTAAAACCCGATTCATGCCACATGATCAAAATTTAAGCAGTTTGTTTAACCAGCTTTAAAACATTAAAATATTTTTTCCTACATTTACCATTAAACCCTTTAACTACAGTAACTCCCAACAATAACAAGAAAAACCATAGCAGTGCATCCTCAATCTCGAGTCTTGAACCCCCACCTTGGTTGCCCGGGTAACAAAGAAACGCAAAAATTTCGAGAATCGAAATCACAAGAGAGAGAGAGAGAGTGAGAGTGAGAGAGGGATTACGTTCTTTTTCTACAGATTCATTTTTTCACCTCTTCCTTTCTTAATTGGAAACCGAGTCTAATAAGACAATGGTGACTAAAATGCAGTCAACACAAGCACTAATGGGCAAATAATAAGGTGCAAAAAAAGTAATTATGCACTAAGAAATCAAAACTGCTGCTGCTTTTACTTTTTTTCTTGCAATAACTACAAATTAAAACGTCTACTGGGAATATAATATTTCAATTCAGCGTTCATGAGTTCATTTTTATCATTAAGTTGATTGCACATCCCCTTAAATAAGGCCAACGTCCTCTGTACACTTGCAATGCACCTAGTTTCGTGCTGTAATAACAACGAATGCAATATTAAAGAATTGCTTCTTTAACTAGCACATAACAAAAATACAACGAGAAAAAATGAATTTTTCAAACCTAAATTCGATTTTCAGAATATTAATATTTTGAAAAACATGTACTGCGCACGCGCAGAATGATTTTACAAGAAAATTGTCTATTCCTCTCCAGCATTTCTTTCTTTCCTGTCGAATTCCTCTGCAGTAGGAGAAGCCGACATTTGTTTCTCGATTTGATCAATTCCGATTGACTAACAGCAACGTCTTTAGCCGCCATTATTAAAAACGTGTGCCCAACCTCGTAACCCTGGCTTCCTGTTTTCAAAGACCTCTAGATTAACTCCGAAACCCCGCTTTCCAAAATCCATCCGCCATCACCTACGTGTGGTCAGTCGCAATAAATCACACTGCAAAATCCCCCTACAACACCCCTCACAAACACAGAATCGAAAAATGAGCAATATTTATTATATTGCTGTACCTTACATGCCAATGCCGCCTAATTATGCCACCCTTGCGGCGATTCATTTTATTAAAGATGATGGATAGAGTAAAACAAAGTTGACGGAGTCACATCCGAAAAAATTAAAGAAATTTAAACAGAAATTTTATAAAAATAACATTTGATGTTCAAGCCTAAAATTAAGTGTATTTACTACTATTAGGCTTAAACCTTGCCACAAAATGCTATTTTAAGACCTAGAATCATAATAATTTGTCATTTTTATGCCGAAGACAACAATTATTTGCTGTTTTTATATCTAAAATGACGTAATTCACCGTTTTCAGACGTAAAAAACTTTAAATCTCCATTATTTTCTTCGACTGATTGCAGTAGAAGAAAGAACACTAAGCAGCAGACGACCAACCCCTAGACGGCCCTCCAACCCCCTAAAAAATGACACGCGCCCCAGCAGGTACACTCGCGCCCTCGCGCGGTGCAAAACCCCCATCACGTAGCGCGGCGCATGTGATTTGGTGCGCCAAAATCCCGAGCATGCGCACACACGACAAGTGAGCGCCTCCGAGTCGAGCCGGAGTCCGTCGACGAGGCAGCCGGGCGGTATGAGCGCCGGAGCCAGCCTGGGCCTCGTGCGCCCCCCACACCGCGTACCATAGCCATAGGAAACGCCCTGCCACGAGCCCCTCGTCGCGGGGGTCCGACCCATGCGCGAGGAGGCCGGCCGGGCCACGGCGTCCCCGACCGAGACAGAGCATGGACCCCACGCCTGGCGACGTGGATCGCATACGCGCCCTCCTTCTCTTCACTTTACTAATGCTGCTCTGTCTTCCACATGGTAAGTACCGTTTTTTTTTACAACCTTTATTCACCACCTTACACATAAAACTTAATGGCGGATTGAGGAACGTAACAATTTCCTCCGCCTCGCCAAAATGATATTTGTAAAAATGAAAAACAGTGACTTACCCCCTTTAAGACGGCGATCCTCGCATTCGTTTGCGATTCCGGCGATCAGAGACGCGGTAAAACGGCGTTTTGTACATGCGAGCGACAGGTTTTCATCGTCCTCATCCTCATCCAGCGTCATTTTCCCCTCCCGCTTTTCGGCTCGGCTCAAATCAATGTCATCGCTCGTGGCAACGAGAAACGGACGCCGCTTCGCAACCTGCTTGGAAACGGGGATCATTTAACTGAAATAAGGGAAAAAAAATACTCCATTACTGTTTTTTATTCGCGCCGTTTTTTCCTCCCATTAAAAAGACTCCACCGATTGAGTCTCTCCTCGAAAATCTCACCTTACACAATCACACAAGTCGCCATCTTTTCTCAATCAAAAACAGAATTGACTTTAATCAATGGGTTGTTTACTAGAATTTTCAATTTCACCTACCCTCGTCCACCTCTATTAGTCCCTTTCACCTTTTTTGTACAGTCGCAAAAGGCTTCTAAAACCTTTCTCCTACAACCCGTTGAACAAGAGTGGCTACAGAAGGCAAAGACAAGCCACAATCAATACTGGCATCTCTTATGGCTGCGAGTCAATGGATCCTTCACTTTCATCCTTAATTACTACATCCCCAAATCATTCCTTCATTCACTCGACCGCCTTGCGAATCTTCAAAAACCTAACCTTAACCCTAACCCCAGTTCATCACAACTTGCATTGCAAATGACATGATTCTTCAGGCCTAAAAAGATATTTGACAAAGTTTGAACTCTTGTTACTATGGAAACAGTTAAAGTTGTTGAAATAAGTGTGTAAATGCTGGGAAGTGTTCTGAAAACACCAGAATAATGTTTAAATGTTAGTTTAATGTTATTTCAACGTTACAATGTTGGTTTAAACGTTATTTTTGGTTTTAACGAAGATACTAGTTTTGGCGTAATATTGTGTTAACATTAGGACGACATTTTATCTAATTATTATTTCAAATTTCAATCAAGCGGAATAGAAATGTTGTGACTTGTTGATTTCGTAATTAAATTCCATTAAAACAAACATGGGTTCAAAAATGGCTCATTTCACGTGTCTCTTAAAACTTTTCTTTTGTGTTGTTTTTTTTTTTTTTTTTTCTTAGCGTATTTACTTAAAGCTCTGCACTTTTAAACCCAACAATTATTCCGGGATAAAAACATTAAGTTTAATTAACTGGCTTCGTTCGTGGTTTTCCGACACATTTTCCCACGTTAAATAAAGGTAAATTAGGCTTAAACTTTTCAACTTTCCATTTCAATTCATCACACGACCATTACTGCTCACCTTAAGACCTTTTCCCGAATTCAGTTTCGCTAGTTAACGTTTATTTCGACCAAAACTCAACCACAAAATCCAGTAAATATATAAATCCAAAATGGCACCTGTTTGATATTTCTAGTTACTTCTAACCCTAGAGGCTCCAAGTGCCAAGAAAAGCAGAAAAAATGGACTAATCGATGCCAACTTTTTTTACACTTCCAACACTAAATTAGTGCGCATGCGCATGTACACCTGTATGTGCATATCTTTTAAGGCGCGTTCTCTTATTGATTCACATTGAGGCACGTTACATTCACAGTGGGTGAGCTTCAGGCACAGCTAACGACGTCAACTTCACGATTTTTTTTATCCTCCAGACACAGACCCGTGCAGTGTGATTATTATTGGGACTAACGAATTAAGAAAAGAAAAGAAATTATAAGAACCATCCAAATTGTAGATGATAAGACTACTAAACTTTAACACTTGGCGTGTTGTTATTGATGATGAGAAAAATTAATTGGGAATTACGGAGTCGTTTGTTCGCTTGAAAATTCGTGCTCAAACACCCCCAAATTAAGCCATGGTTGGCCTCACCACACCACTACGTGATGAAACACGCGAGTGTCCATTTCTCAAACGCAAACAACCAGTCGCCATCATTGTAAACATCTTTCCAAACCGCTGCCAATCAACGTCTGTTGCAAAACCTTACTTTCAATATCCACATTGCAAAAGACTGTATCATCACGAGCTAATTATTAAATAAATATTTTTGAGATAAAGAAGGAAAGTATTAGAACTGTGAATGCAGTGGTTGAAATTTACACTGGCCAGTTTTTTAATCATTGCCGTTCACACCAAAGTTGAGAAAAGACAATTGTATATGAGGTTTCGCCACTTAAGTTTTTAAAATATTATTTTGCAATTTAAGTACATTTAGAATTATTTATATATTTTTGCCCTGAGCAAATCTTGACGTCATCTTTCTCCATAGAAACTCATTGAAAAAATCCACCAATTACAGTGATTATGAGTGGCTTTTCTTAACCTTGATTCACACTGCAATTTGTAGATTTAGATCCATAAGATTAGATATAAATCCAGAGTCAGTCTGAAGCTGTAAACCCATACTCCAATTCATGGATCTAGATCCAAACATGATTGAAACTTTAACTCAATTAAATCCTGCACCTTCCTGTGAGCAAACTGTACTTCTTCTACACTCAGGAAAGTGTTATACGCAAAACCTTTAATTAAATAAATAGTTCAATTTAAATCCAGATCCATTTTCTCTTAGATCTCCAATGTAAATGCATTCACTAAAAATTTTCCCCATTCTTCTTGCATAAAATAATGACGCAGAAAGCGGATGTACAAGATCCTACCAATCACACAACAGATGTCAGATAACAAAGTGAATAACAAAAATCTTAAGTCAAAAACACCCTTTTACAATCCATCCTCGACATCATTGCACAACAACTTGTTTACCATAAACGACAGTTTAAAAGCTATTTACCAGCTCCATCCAATATTCAAATCGCATTCAACAACATTTTACCTCATTCGACCACTTTCTCCAGTAGGATTGACCCCACTATCATTGCCCTCCATTCTTCCATTGCCCTGTTTTTCCCCTCCCCAAATCTGTCTTTCTCTTTTTTTTCTCCTCAGTCTTTTTCTTCTGTTGATTTTTGTCATCAAGATAGGCCGAAAGGAGAAAGACAGAGTGAAGGGGAAGGGGAGCAGCAGTAGAAGCTATGAGAAACCGTGTTTCCTCGATCAAACAGATGCCACGAGCGATACTACGTCACAAGACCAAAAGCCCACAAGCTTGTAGAGGGAAAACAAAAATTGAGTGCAGTGCAAGCCCATGAAAACTGCCTATTGACTTCCAAACGTAACCAGCTTGCACAACTAGCTTATTTCCCCTTTCGTTCGGCTCACCCACATCGCACCAACGCCAGACAGTGCATTGCTATTGACGTGCCTGTTTCTGACAATTGACGTATAATGGGTGAGGTGGCATCTGGCAAAAATGTGTTTGTATTCGCCAACATGTTTTCATTTCTCGCCTTTTTCCACG
This sequence comes from Geophilus truncorum, assembly GCA_034695745.1. NCBI lineage: Eukaryota > Metazoa > Arthropoda > Chilopoda > Geophilomorpha > Geophilidae > Geophilus > Geophilus truncorum. The sequence continues at coordinate 30,894 of JAQFZP010000045.1, read as the reverse complement.
ATAACTGTTTTTTATTTATTGATCTATCTATCATTTTATATATGTGAAGCGTGCTGCCAATTGACGAAATAGTAAAGAAAGAAAAAAAATATCTTAAATCTCTAATTTTAAGAATGAAAAAAGTACTGTACGTGTTACTCCCACAAATAAGTCTTCTTCAGTATAAATATAACATTAATTAAGCCATGGTCATCAGAAGGCTTTACCATTAGAATCCACAGGTATAACATTTTCTTAACTTAAGACTATTTCTACCAACATCGTAACCGTAACAACCGAAACCCTTAGCAACTATTAACAACAAAATCAAATACCAAACAACAGTTAACAATCAAATAATAAAAAATACAACTTATTACAATTCAGTTACAGTACAGTATATGTAATCAAATATAAATTATATAGAGAATCCAGTTACAGATTCTTCCAATAAGAGACCACCAAGCCTTAAGTCTTAAGCTTCTCTACAAAATTCAAGAGCTGTGTTTAAGTGGGTCAGGGTCATTTGATGAACAACAATAAAATCAATAGCATTTTAGATCAATTTTCATTAAAAAAATTTTTTTTTGTAAATTTAGAGGTAAATCATCAACATTTGACCAAATTTGAGAAAAATGTTGCAGTTTAAAAATGTTGTTTTACATTAAAGCTGTTTTTGGCCTAAGTAGCTGGTTATGGCCGTAAGCCTTCTTCTCCCACCAATCGCAACTTTTGAAATGTGTTTCTAAACAACGGAAAATTCCATTCCCCCTTTAGTGACTTAATTATACTTTTATATAAAGAAATTCATCGCATTTGGGCTCGGATGCCTCGAAGCTCGAAAGGGCCTAAAATGAACAGCTGTGCGGTGCTTCAAACGTCTGAATCGATAAAGCACCACTAACCACCGAGAAATACTCCCGGCAAAACCCACGTCAAATGCTAATCTTCATCTAACCGATATCATGTAAACAAATCGACTTGCGCTCGTAAACATTCTAATTCGCTTGACCTGTGTTCAAAACAAATGCCAAAAATGAATACAAATAAACAAACTCAACCACATTAAAATTTTTTCTTCACTTAACCTTTAAATTTAATTAATCCCTCAAAAAAATCAAATCTCTTCTTTAGCCAGAAAAAAAACAAAAAAAAAAACAGTAGAATAGAAAAAAAAAATACATTAAACATTGATTACGACACAATTAATCGCCTCAGAACAAAAACCAATCTCATCAAGTCAACCACCGCACGTACACACCCTTAAAAAAAGGACTTTAACATACCCATCACCACCAGTCACTCCCCAGCCACCCCCGTCCCTCCCACCTCATCTCGAAGAAATCAGTTATTCCTCCACGAGGGACAGATCACGTCAAGCGCCGTTGCACGAGACAAGAACGAGAAACCGCTGCGAGGTGCCCAATCTGGCTGGTGCCAAACGAGAAGTGCGGGGTGTAGCGGTCGGTGACCGTGCACGTACGTAATGACCGGGTGGAAAGAAACGCGGGTGCCCGCGAGCGACAAAATTACGCGCGCGTTCAGGGGTCGTCCGATGGAAGCGGCGCGGTCATCAAAGAACGATAAACTCACAGGCAGGGGGCGCACAAGGATCTCGTTCTAATCAAAAAAAAAAAAAAAAAAGGGGGAGAAAAAAAATGATGTTTTTTTTGAGAAACCGGAAATGGGTGTTTTAAAATTAATTCCCCCCCTCTTAACCGCGTTTCAAAAATGGAAGCTGCAAAACGCGTTTTTCAAAATAAAGGATTGTGAAACGCCCTTAAATTGTCGCGATCGAATAAATTCCATTCCCATTTGCTCGAATCACAAGTTTTCTTCCGAGAGGAATTATGGAGAATTACTGGGTTGCCAGAGGGTTGATTTGGTGAGGGTAGAAAAACACACGGGAATGGTTCGGAATCCGAGTTTTGCTCTTCGGTTTTGGATAAATGAGAAGAGTGAATGCGGAGGACTCGTACTATTAATATTTCCCATCTCTGCCGCCATCCCCTTCATAATTCAGGGGGATCCATTCATCACGTGCAAACACAATTCCGCATAAAGCTACAAATTTATCAAGAGTTTTCGTTACTGACTCTCTGCAAACAACTCATTAGGATTCAACATTCGTGTTACGCACTGCAATTTTCGTTTCGTTTTTTTTTTAACCATAATTTTTTTATACAAGAAATTAAAACTGAAATAATGAAAGAAAGAATATTTTTGTTGAAAGTGTCTAATTACATAAATTCGATATTCGCTAAGTAAAAGCACGTAATATTACACTTTGGCTGCGAACTGTGATGGTTCGGCAGATTACAGACGAGAATTTTCATTCCTGAATCGTTTATGATATCATTTTCTAAGTCGAAATCGATTCGACGCAGAATTTAAACGTGACCATTTGCAAACTGAAATTTCAACGCGAGGCTCGTGCGAGAAGCGACTGTCGGCAATTACAAGTTTTAGACGAAGGGAAAAAAAATCGATAAAATTGATTAAATCTCGCACTAGATTTAATATAATAAAGAATTTGTTGCAATCTCACTGCATCCAAACCAGTTTTCTTCGCGAATATCGATAATCGAAGCTAGTGAAGGTGAAAAAAGGAGAGAGAGAGAGAGAGAGAGAGAGAGAGAGAAAAAGAAAGTGTATTTGGTAGACTCATCACGTGACTATCGCTAACCAGCAAATGCATTCCCTCGAGAAATTCTTCTTGTTAAATTACTTTCACGTAGCGCGAATTTTTCTCTTCATTTCTTCCCTTAATTCAACAGTGTGTTCAATTAATACTAATAGGAGGAAATCGAATTTTGCGATTGACCTTTAAGCCACGTATTAATGGCGAATTTTAAACTGTGGTGTAATTTATGGCTTTATTTCGACCCTAGAGGACAATTTATTGAAAATTACACAGGCGTTCCTGTTTCGATTAGGCCTCACATCTGTGCATCAATCTTATCGCGCATAGTTATCAAACTATAGAGGCAAAATAGACATTTTATACGTTGTTGGATACAAATTAACATTGCAGAGAGATTTTTTCACAATGTCAGTAACAAGTAAACATTGAAAAAATTTGTTTGTCATAGTTGAGATTTTTGAAAAATGTGTTGAAGTTTTTTTTTTTAGCAAAGTTTTGGAAATTTCAAAAATGAAGTTAACATCTAGGAACATTTCTGTAACCTAAGAAAAAAAGACTGCAACAGCAAAATTCACTTTTATTTGCTCACGCCGCATGAATCATTAATATCATCCGAAAAAGCAAGGTTAAGTCTCGATCCTAATTTTTTTCTTTTTCTTTCCTTTCTAAAAATCGCATTTCAAAGACCGTCTCCTTAAAGCTATGTTTTCAATGTCCATTCATCCGTGCAATTGAGCAATTGGTTCTTTCTGCAAAGAGCAAACCAGTCGAGCAAACAACCAGATAACACACTCTCTTCAAATTTTCAATTCTCTGAGCCAATACCACACTACGTGGTGCTACTAAATTCTACACTTTTCCACATTTAATTAATTTCAAAATTTGACGTGAATTTTTGTTCTTCTTTATAAAATCGAAATTGACATTTTAAAATTGCGTTTTCAAACCTAAGTGAAATTTCATAATACATTTTTATATTTTTTTTGGTCAAACTTTTCTCCAAAATTCAATTTTCTTGCATTTTTTTCTATGTTTTAATAAATTTTGGTGCAAATTTTTTTTTTTTTAAAGTCGTAAACTTCGACCCAATTTTTGTTCACCACGTGGCGCACGAAATGCCCCATTCTCAAGCCCATGCATAAAGTCGTTAAACAAGACACCGATTAAACCTGACCGTTCTCTAGCCAACATCTGCACGCGCCATTAAAGGTTAAACACGAGCGAATGAATACGTTTTCCAATTCAAATTACCAAAAACTCAATAAGATGACCTCGAATCAGGACTGAATTCACCCATTAACTTGGCAACGGGGCGAAATGTAGTGGTCACTGCTGCTCTGCCAGACAAGTGCGCATACACCGTCAGATGCAGCTCTAAATATGGCCACTGTTGAAATGCCAAATCGATTCGCATAAACAACCTTTAAACGACCACTCAGCGAGTTTCTTTTCCAGAAACTCAAGTTTGATGTGCAAACAGAAAACAAAACAAAGATAAGTCCCGAATTTCAACGCTAGGGCACGAATTAACAGAATAAACAAAAAAAAAAACTCACACAACAATAAATCTGAACTAAACAGCAAGAAAAAGGGGAAAACAAATAGAAAAATTTAATCTTTCATCCATGTAACTGAGAAACTATTCTTTTGTGGTTAAAATGTCTTTATCATAACAGCAACAGACAAAAGACCAGACAGTCTTCTTATTAAATTAAGCTGCCTGCCTTCTCTTATCAGAGTATAGTGAAAGAAGAAAGACGGGGAAAGGAAAAAAAAAAAAAAAAAAACCAAGTCTCGTGACTCCTTCTTTTCTATTGTCCTGTTGTGTTCCTTAAACCGGTTGCAGCAGGTCACCAATATACGATGAGAATACCAATTACAAAGAAAAAGAAAATGGGAATAAATAAAAAACTCGAGTGCCAATCAAGAAAATAATTGATAAGCCAAACATTAAATTGATATAACTCAAGCAACCGGTGATAAATGACATGTAATGGAAGAAAAGAAAAAACAGTAATTTCTGAATTACATCTACGAATCAACGCTTTAGTTATTGATTTAGCTTTCAAGAAGTTTTTAATTTCTATACTCGAGTTAGTTTTTCTCCATTTTTTTTTTTTTTTTTTTTTTTTACTTTAAAGATAATTATTTTTTCTTCTCGAGGTAACACGAGAACGAAGGCAAATTTGATTACTGACTTTTGCCTCAAACTTCCAGATCCACTTAAGTAACGAGTACGTAAGATTAAAGAGGGAAATTATAATAGTTGATGCAAAAAATTTCACTTACTATTTCGTGTTTTTAACGTATCTCAATAATTCAATAATATTCAATAATAAAACTATAGATAAAAATACATCAAAATTCATATCAACTTTCTTACTAATCTTTGATTTAAATCGGTTTCTTATCTTGACAACATCCACGAATTCTCCAGCTTGTTGGTTCGAAATTGATGGGCAATCTAATAATCTGGCGTCCTTTAAGATTCACATGCAAATGTTCCAGCAAAAATGGTGGTTTTAGTGACTGGATGCGACATAAGCGGTCTTCTCGCAAAATATTTCTTATAATCACTCTTCTGCTGTCGATTTTGTGTTTCCGTTGCACTCAAGTTCCTAAATTTCATCCTGAAATCTTTAGAATCGAATTGATCACGTAGATGAGCCAAATCAGTCGATAATCGGTTGTTTTCATCAAGTGTTGGTTTGAAATAATTTTGCATCATGTCTAAATAAATAAATAAAAATAATTATTTTTTAAATTGTAGAGGTCTTGTAAATAACTGAATTTACCATTTGATGTTGAAGTGGCACTAAATATCATAAAAAAAAGTTCCTGGCATAGCTTGAGGAAAAGGTGTGGATTGAGCCAAAATAGCATTATAGAAATTAATCTGCCAAATAAAATTGAAATAAAAAATATTTAATAATAAATAACAAAATAAATAAATAATATACTTACAATCATTGAATCGGACCTATCGGCTCTAGGAATTAAATCGAAATTTTCAAATGACAGGGAACTATCATCGCCCCATGGCGGAATGAAGTAGGATTTCCTAGGACTAGTAATCGATGTTTGGAAAAATATTTGAGGTGATCCAGATTGACCATCCGAACTTCGAGGATTAATTTGATTTGGTCTAAAAACATCGTCATCTCCTTCATAGTCATCGTCATAGCTAGGGCTCGACACAACGCAATCTTCCACATTCTCCCGACGGTATAATCTGTGACTAACATTTGGATTAACTGACGGTGACGATTTTCCTTCTGGATCTGAAAAATAATAAAATTTAGAAATGCATTTTTTTTTTTTTTTTTTTATATATAAATTAAAAATTAAAATACCCTACTTTTAATAAATTTTTCCTCTTCCACATTCTCCTGACGGTCTAATCTGTGACTAACATCTGGTTTAACTGACAGTGACGATTTTCCTTCTGGATCTGAAAAATAATAAAATTTAGAAATGCATTTTTTTTTTAATTTTTTTTTTTATAAATTAAAAATTAAAATACCTTTAATAAATTTTTCCTCTTCCTCAGTGTCATCTCTGTAATTAAGTGAATCGCTGATATTTCCCATCAAAAGTGCTAAATCCCCTATGCTGAAATCCACGTCCAACAAATGAATGTCTTCGGCCCCATCATAGTCAGAATTTAAGTATTTTCTGAACTTTGCTTCAGCCATGGATAAAACACGTAATATCGACTCACTCATGATTTATTTCGAGCTAAAAAAAATGAAATATTTAAATTAATAAGAGGCAATTCTAAGTGTAAAGTTTTCAACTAATTTTGTACCTTGTACCTAAGGGCAAATCCTAGACGCTGGTTATGAATGTTGTAAATGCCACTGTTACTATAAAAATATTCGTCGCAAAACACGAACTGTATCGAAAGGGTTAAAAACAGGCAGAAACAGGAACCTTCGCCCAAAGTATAGCGAATACGAAGCTAAGTCCTATCGGCAATCGGCTCGTGATTGGTCGGTTCATTTTGTGACGAGTAGACGTTAACGACCGAGCACTCCGCCGCCATTTTCCCACAAAATCTTCCTACTGCGCATGTGTCTCTGCTTGTGATTTTCTCTCCAATGACTGGAAAAAGTAATCGAACATCTGTTGAAAGTGTAAATAAACAAAAAATAATTTTTTTTGATCTCTTTATTTTCAAGAACTACGGTATGCCAAACAATAAAAACATTTTATAAATATATAGAAGTAAGAGGAAAAAAAATTATTTACAAATGATTTTGAATTTTTGTTTAATATAGCATGAATACAAAAAATTATTATATACAGTAGCATAAAATACTAATGCAATAAACTCACAATTTTTATTCTAAACAAAATTACCTCTAAGTAAAAAAAAAATAAAATTTTTTACCCCCATTTTCCAAGCAACTTTTAATTCAATCACTTACCCTTAACATTTTAGTCCAAACCCTTCTTTTTTTTCACATCTCCTAACCTTAAACTGTCTTTAAAATGCCACATTTACTTCATTCACATTCTCGAAAGGTTTCACCTTTAGCATCACCTTAATTTTTACACTGTTTTGCTCTTTATTTTATCTGGAAAATGACTTTTTTTATGTGGGAACCAAACCTAAGTCGCCTTAACAAGTGTACGTGGGCACATTGGGGGTGCAAAAACCCATGTTAGTAGAACACCCAAGCGGAATTAGATCTCCAAAGATTTCCACACAAAGTGCAACGGTTGTCGCAGTCTACTGACACTACGTATAACAACATTTTACATATTTAAAGGGATAAAGACAAGTGCCAGATACGTTTATTTAGAGTACCGGTATAGTGAAGGAAATCAAAATGGATACATTCAAACATCTCTTTTTGATGAATGACACATACAAAGGAAAGAAAAGAAAGCTATAAAATTCCAAGGTATAAACAACTGTCTAAGCAGAATACATCATTCATACACATCTTTCATGTGATTTGACAACCAACACAATAAAATGTATCTCACAAAGAAGTAGTGATTTTTTTTATGTTGCACGACATTGACCAAATATCTGAAAGGTGTTTAACAGACTGTTATTGTGTTTACATAAAAGAAATATGGCATGAATTACATTTGTGATGCCTTAAGGAAACAGAATGGAGTTTAACCTTTCGTTTACTGAATTTTAGAACCGACACCAGGTATTAACAATGGTGACACTCTTTAGAAATATGCTAATACCTGTAACCATGTAAATGGTTACGCTGTTACCATGTAAATTTGAATTTCTTCACCAAAATTTTGACTAAAGACTTTTTGCTGGGATTTTAAAGAGCAATATTTTTCATTTCGATCATAATAACTTATTTAAATTGCTGTTCAATCAGTATGAAAAAATTCAGAACATGTAAATCCACATTCTGAACCGGTATAAAAAATATTAATTATCTACAAAAAAATTTACAGAAAAAATTATATTCACAACTGTTGCTTGTGCCATTTGTCACGTAGGTTGGTAAACGAAGGGTTAAGCTGATTTGTAATAAAATGTTCGTGTAATTTGACACTAGATCGAGCCTGTTTTGCAGTGAAGTCAAATGTGATATTTTTTCTTGGTGCAATACAATCATGACTGAATCTTAAATAAAAAAAATCTGTATAAATTTCATTAGTAAAATGATATTTAACTTTGATGTTAAGATTGGAAACCCTATCAGAGCAAAAACCTAAAAGAAAAGTTAGTGTTACCTAAAGATCCATTAGGAAGATGTATTGCATAATGTCAATTATAAGTGTGTTGCAAGTTCACGTCTTCTGTTTTCACCTTTGCCACTAAATTCTAGAAGTAGTTTTTCTTCATTTTTTCACCCATTAGGGTTAAATTAGGGTTGTGAATAAATAGTGGAGTTACAGTTCAGGCTTTAAGAAATACAATTTAATTTTTTTTTTGTCAAATTCTGCAAATTCCTATTTTATTTCTTCAAGATCAGCACAAGAAGTTGAAAATCTTCAACTGATTTATCGTGTATTTCGAGTTTCTCCAGTGCTAACTCATCATCTTTGCGTTTTCCCCCTCTTGATTCATGCTCTACAACGACCAAAAGGATACGAGTTCCCTAAGAAACGATTAATTTCATTCGTGTTTTTCGCTTCACCTTTGCCAAACCTCTTAACGATCATTAGAGTGGAGGGTAAAATTGCAATTGACTATCGCTCAAACGCCACATCAACTCAATAAGATAATGAAGGAAAGAAAAAAAAAGAAAAAAATTCCATTTCCAAAGGGACCAACACAAATGCCAAAATTCCATCTATGAATTTCCAATCACGTAGAAAAAAAAGTACAGATAGTGAGCAAAACTCATTTCCTGTCACTGCTTCTCAAATCGATCACTTTTATCAATTTGATTTCCGTTCATTTCATGAAGGAACTGAGAATAATAAAATTTGCTGCCAGGAATCAATGAGCAAAATACTTAGATCTCCCCAAAAACACCTGACCAAAATCTATTTTTATCAAACTCTGTACGGGTAACTCTGTGTTAAAAAAATTAAAAATTAAATTTTCGTTATAATTATTACCTATTATTTATTTCATAAAATCTAATTATAGTCAATATTTAAAACTAATAAAGTTGTTTACTAATTTACGACTCGGTGCTCATTTCGTCACTCATGGGAATAATGAAATCTTAAATCAATAAAAATCCTTCTCAATAACGGTCGTAGGTTTCTACAACATTCAAATAATCTCGTATTCATTTCCTGAACCCTTCAAGGCAGCGTCGTTGAGTTTCAAATTTGATAATTTCCCCTTAATTATCAATTCCCACGCGGGACGCAGGTGAGTCAATTCTCACGAGAGACAAATTACTCAAACAAATAAACTCAGTTCTAAGACCGCGTTTCAACAGTTCAATCACTTTCAACAGTCAACACCATCTCGTCATCTTTTGATAAAACTTTATCCACTTTATCATTAAAAACAAAACAACCGAAACTTACTGTACCGGTAAGAATTATGTTTACATCAGACACAATACCCACTCTCACATTGAGAGTCTCGCGCTCAACGCATGCGCAAACCCATCATTTGGCAGCCACTGAAAGAAGAAGGTGGCACCATCAAGAAAAAGATGTGGATGAAGAAAGAAAACAAGAGAATAAAAGAAGGACTGGCTCGGGAACCATTCGGCAACCTCATTCTCCTTCCGTTTCCCCCAACTAAACAACTCCCCACCCATCCTGCCACTAGGGGCTAAAATTGACCGACAATTTTAACATTGAATCCCTACGATTGGCTCGGGTTTCTTCATCTTTAACGACGACTTTTTGGCTGTGAATTACGATTACGACACCCCCTCTTCATCTCAACTGCTCGTTTCTGACACAAACGGTGTCGAGAAGATAAACAACAGATCTTCTTGCACTTTTATGATCGAATCGCCCTCGCTGCTCCTGAGCAAAAGTGGCGCCAAAATGCGTTCGATTTGCTATTGGGATCACCATTGATGCCTGCACGCGCTCATGCGTTTGCTTCCACACAGCTCGTATGATCACGCGCCCTCTGCTTCATGATCCCCATCTTCAATCCTCTGCACAATTTTTTTCCCTCTTTCGCAATGACCACTTTATTTATTTATACCTCCCCATCAATATCAAAAGCGAAAGGAAGGTAAGAGGACGAAAAAATTCATCATTTAATCCGATCTTCTTTAAAGTTCAGAGGATACCTAAAATTAGGAATGGAGAATGTAATATAATATTCAAAAATTGATTGAAAATGTACAAACATTAAATATTTAAATAGTCAAAATGATAAATTTTGTCAACAGAGTGCACAAAATTACATTTTATACTCTTTTAAAGTGACTTGCAGCAGTTATTTTGTATTCATTTTAAAGTTAAAAACAAAACTATAATAATATTTTCATAAAAACATGTCAAACATCACTTTTTTTAATAAAATTCTGAAATAACATCAAAAAGGTTCAAAATCTTTTCATAATAGGTCACTCTGTAAGCTCATCTTTTCCATCTTGAAACTTTCCTTTACAAGCTCTAAATTCTATTTTTACAACCTTCTGCCACTTGTAAACTTTTATTTCTACCCAGTGAAACTTTAAAAGTCTTATATAAAAATAATATTTCAGCTAAAAAGTGTGTATTTTTATATCTCCACAATAGACGGAGAATTGTCAAGTATTTTTGCTTCACTTAACTTGATTGGCAGCAATCAGAATTCAGCAGTCGATGGGATAAATCATAGAGATCTATCTATAAGCAAACAGATCACTCAAGTCTGCTGAATTGTGCGTGTGTATATGACAAGCCAAGTTGATGGCTTGCTATTTTATTGGACACTTGATGCTTAAATAACCAACAGGACTCCAGTTGGAAACAGTTACTTGAAAGAATATCGCAAAGTGAAGTGTTTAGTGTTTATTTTGATGTTTCTGTTTTCTGCGCAAAGTCATTTAGTGCATTCGTGCAAAGAAATGCCCAATTTCAAATTCTCCTTACACCAAATAAAATAAATAGAAATAAAAATGAGAATGAGAATGTGTTGCCAGTTTGCAATGCTGCACGAGAGAATCTTGGGTTAAAGAACATCTGTGCAAACAAAAGCAAGCTTTCAACTGCTTATTTGTTTACTCTGGATGCAAAGATTAATTGAAAAGTACAGAGTGAAAAAATTAATCTTAGATTTTTCAATTAACTCACTCGTCTGTTTTAAACAGTTGTTTACACCTTACAAAAATCAATACGGTACCATATGTTTTTTTAAAAAATTTAAATTTTTAAAACAAAAACTCGCAGGTAAAACGATGCCTTTATTCCTGTAAGATCAAACGCAGACCAAGTTTACTTGACAGTCAAACAACGCAGAAACATGACGAAGGTCCCTCCCCTTGACATTGACACAGCTTTACTGCAGTGCAGAACCACCAACACATTAAACAACCCTAAAAAAAACCCAAAACACCATTTTTCATTCACGCAAAACACTCATCCATGAATATTTCTACTTTGCATACAGTACTCTATATTTAATTCATATTCATATCCTAAAGCCCCAGCACCACTAAATTGATAAAAAAAAATATATTTTAAGAAAAAACAAATGATAAAATGGAGTGGGTGAGAAGTGTAGCACATAGTTGTGCTCCCTGAACCTGAATCATAAACAAGTTAGGTCCTCAAACATGTAGCCAACTGTATAAACACGCAATTTAAGCCAATGTCTTCTTTTACTGCTTCGCACATAAATAACACAGTCCTTTAGCTAGTCATTTGATTTAGGCGGCAAGACACGCCACAATTTACACCTTTTAAACACCATAAAGTAAAACATCCTTTTAAACCCAACTAACACAGATGGAAAGCTTTTAAAACAACTCTTGTATTGTCATTCTTAATTACACAGTGCAAAACAAGGTTTTCTTAACATGCGCATCTCAAAAAACAACAATATGATTTGTTACTCGCTGTTTGAGCGCTTCTCAATCACAATTCCCTTTTAAGTGTCAATTTTTATTTGATTTCACCTCGAAAAACAACGAGAGAGATAAATGGCAGGCGAAACGCAACATTAAACCGGTACGTTTCAAACTAGGTGAAAAACATCATAAAATCTTAAAGAACATGACACGTCTTACTCAGCCACTTTCTCCTGCTTCAATTATCAGAGAGATACATCGTCTTTTAAGCCTTGTGTTTTAATTTATTCCATTTCCCACTTTCTCCAGCTTCTTTATATTGAATTTCAGAAAAAAAAATATTTTTTTTCTGCCCTCATTTCGGTTCAAGTCAAATATTAAATAAAAAGGTGACATTTTTAATGCCGCCATGTGAAAGAAAGTGGAAATAAAAAAAAGTTAAAATGACTGCAATGGTACTCTATAAAAAAATACAAAAGAAGCAAAAAATCACCCCAGAGCTTTTCCTAGTGCCTTTAGCGGTAAGGAAATTGCCGTGACACGTTAATGAAAGCCGTCGACGCATCACAAGACGCAGTCCGTTAGTCCTTAAGTTCCATCACTGTGATGAACACAACCGGAAATTAGTCCCGCCACTCTAAACTTTGACATCGAGCTTTTCTATACATTAAAAAAAAAACTTTGTTGACAGTTGAATTTTTTGATGTTTTTGGCCGAAGAATGATGGAAATTTTTGTTTTTAAAAATTAATTTAAGAAAATAAAATTTATAACTGAATGAATTTCCAGCTAATTATCAAAAATAAACATCTTGGCGACCATTTTAATACGTGACCTCTGTGCACTAACCCCTTCGCAGCTCCTACAATCCGCGCGGGGTCGGCAAGGGTCGCCTGTCGCACGCCTGCTGCTTGCTCAAGATTTGTTCTACACATATGAACAACCAATGAATAATACTCCCCGATAGCAGCCTCTACACCACATCATTTGTCTCTCTAACTGAAATATGGCATCTCAGCCAGTCCATCTGACGTCATCAGTCAGCATTTGTCACATTGCTCTTACTGTAGCTACATCTGTTAAAATGCCGCACGCAATCATCAGTAAATCATAGACACAGAAGATATTCGCAGAAATTTTGAATTTTTATTTAAAAAAAAAAATGCTCAATTTGATATACATCAGTCCCATTATATGCTTTACATCATTCTGACGTCTTTTGTTATGTTTTTACGTTTTAAAGTGGCACGTTTAGACGGAATAAAGACCTTAAAATGAGAGTTTGTGCATTTCACATGAAACTAAAAATGCAAATTTTTTTCGAAAAATATTAGAAATTTAGATTTAAAAATTTCGATATAATTGCTCATTACAAATCCTTATTTGCACCGAAAATTATTGGTCAAAATTAGCTAGAGATTTTGAGAAACAATTGCGTTGCGTGATTTCGTTTTCATTTCGGGCGTTTTGCACCAACTGTCTAATATGATATGATATGACATTAGTTTTTCACGTAAAAGTGGGGCAATTCGACGTCGTTTTAACGTCAGGGTGTCTAATTTTTAGACGTATTTTTGGGGATTTGGTACGGAATATAGATTTGTCTACGTTCGCGTTACCAAAAGGTCTACGCCGAGAATCCAATTACACCAGCGAGGAAAAAATAATTTCTCTAACTCGACAGTGAAGCCTGACATTAGAAAGAAATATTCTTTAAGGCAGTGGATAAGTAGTCAAGGGGTTTGCGACGGGAGACGAGCAGACGAGACACGGCGTTACCATACGTGCTCAGTGGTCCCCTGGAGAGCCACAGTCCCAAAGACGGTCGTGCGTCAAGAGCAATCCCCGTAGACACAGCATCCGCGCGCCTCGCATCAGTCAAAAGGTCTGGCGAGAAAAGAGATTTTGACCCGCGACAAGCACATTACGGCGACCTATCTGCAAAGGCAAAGGGCTCGTGTTTCGAATGGTGCAAACCAACATCTGACCTTTTAGCCCGCAAAGGGGAGCGGCAAAATGAAATTGGTGAGAACCGACTCATATTTCCAGCAACTCGTAACTTTTGCTCAACTTGGCTTTCAGAATAAACTGTTGTGCCCACAATTTCCTATCGATTCACATCGCCTACCAAATTCCTGAGTTTTTTTTGCCTCAATTCATAATTACGCTCAAATTGTCAACATCTAGCCTGAAGGGGTCTGCTACTGTTATTTAAGATGACTGAGGAAAAGGTTCTTGAAAGCCTTTTTGACTGGAATTAAGTGTATCCAATTGAAAACAGCTGGACTTACTACAACAGTGTTTTTTTTATACTATTTAAATCGATAATTTAGTCGATTTTGTTGATTTTATTTACTTACAGTAAAGCTATTTTATTCATTTTATTCGCTTTATTAATCAATCATTTTCAAATTTCTGTCTAACATATTGCATCTATACATTGCATTTTACCTAATATATTTTACCCTTTGAATACAATTTGGGATAAATGTAACACTGAAAAGTTGATTATTTCCCAAAATCAGGTTTGCAATTCTATCATCCTTCTACTGCATATAATAAATTCCTTTATAAGGTTGTAATTGGACATTTTATAACCTATGTGGCTCTGTTCACTAACTCTCTACTACCTCATCATTAGTTGCAAATCCATACTGACATCAAGCCCAGAACAGCTGTAATACAAGCTGAAAACACTGCAGAAAAGCCAGCACAAACAACTTAAAACTATAAGTCTAATGGCATCATCTGAACCCTCCATTCCAAACTCCTAGAAAAAAATCCACTTATAAACATTACAACTAATAATCTCATTATGAGCTCAATGTTTAATGTGAATTACACTACCACAAAGTACAAAACTTTAAAAACCTACATTTAGAATATTCAAAAATTGCTGACTGTGCAACTAATCCAATTTCATGTTCAAAAATATCAGTTTCAACTGAAAGCCCTTATTAAAACTCCAACTTCAAATTACATTACTTCACAGGTTTCCACGACCCAAGTTCAAGTCATTTATTTTTTAATTATCTCTTAATTTAAAAACTGCACCTTGAAACCACAACCTTCAACACTCAATAAAATATTCAGCGAGGAGCATTTCAATAAAAGATGGAAAAATAGCCATGTTCGCATATTTTGCTGAACATTAAATCATATATCAGTATGAATTACCATAAATTTCTCATTAAATTGTCAGTGTTAATTGTCAGAATCAAACTTCCAATTTTCTAAATTAACTTTGCATAATTCAACTACAATCTTTCAACAGCAAAAAAACTAAAAAAATCAAAAAATCAAAACGTTAAAACACCATTAATTCTCGTTAGGCCTAAAACACTATTGAGTCATTCATGTTTAAAATTTTGCTCCTAGTTGTAAATTCTGGGAATACTCTCGCATAAATGCCACAGCCATACGTTCGATTCAAAAGCATATTGTTGATTTATTAACCCCATACGGATCGGGATACTCCAGCCAATAATCCATTTGTGCAATCACGGGCGAAGATTATTCTCATATTTATTCGCCATTAATCACCATGGAATTACATAGTAAATAATAGCAAAGTACTCACAACTCATTCGGTTCGTTCTATGACGGTCGATGCGGATGAAGTGCCCTCTTCTCCCCATCAAATGGCTACTTCAACATGTCCACAAACAAGACACGAACCTCTTCTCGAATCGAACTGCATCTCGTTCAAACAAGCTGTAATCAAACCGCAGATATGTTTGATTCGATCAAACACAAAATAACACGTGCTTCAGCATGCACTTAGGGCCAATCGACGTTGCCGATACTTAAACAAATTGCACACACTCTTCATTAAATTTCTTTTTCAGTCACGTTGATGTTTCACAACGGAAATTGGGCTTTTAACCTTTGACACTTTGAAAAGTTTATTATTTAATGGGAAATGTGAACTGAAAGTTTTATAAATTTAATTTTGTGGTTAGTGTTGTATCGTTTAGAGCTCATGTTTTATTCAGTGCATAATTTAGTTCAGTCAAAAGTTTTGACTGGAAACGTTGTAAAGTAAGAATATTTGAAGTTCACTTTTAATCCAATAAACTCTACTTTTATAAAATATTGGAAAAGCAATTTACAGCAGTATACGATAGAACTTCCGGGTTCATTAGAATTAAACTTTTCTGGCCACCGGAAGTGCCATTTTAAAACTGCTCCAAACTAGCAAAAAGAAATTTGAAGTGCTAAACAGCATTTCCAATTTCCAGATAAACGTAAAATCTCTTGATCATCTAGCCTTGGACTCAAACTTGTTGTCCACAAAATTTCAATAGCAAAATCAAACCGGAAGTGCAGTATTTGTCCGCTCCGAATTGGTACATTTCATGTTGCGCAGTGAAGCCCACAAAATAAAAACGCGTGAAAAACATTTCCAACCATTTTAAAAACTAGATAGAATTCAAGAAAAATTTTTTTCCATAACAGCCGCCAGCCACCAACTGCCAATGCTGATGTTTATCATCAACACACAAACCATGTTCAAAGAAATACACCATTCAGTGGCTGCACACAGTATAACTTATTTTCCCAGCTGCTCTGATACCATTATCGATAGTGGATGCCTTCGAGTTACTCAACCATCCCCTGTGTTTGTTAATCGAGATCCAGAGAGCAACACAAGCAAAAAATAAACAAATCTTTTTCTCTAATCAAACGTAACAACATTTACTTTTATCCACATTTATACATTTCAATTTTTCTCGAGAGAAAAAATAATTTCAAGATGTGTAAATTCGAATTATCCACGAGTAAAACTTGATAAACTGCAAACAGGCAAACCAAGTCTGCATTGGCTAATTGCCAAGTCGAATCTTCGCCTCCCCCTTCAACGATTTAATCTCGCGTGATTAGCGCGGACTGTATGTGAGAATTAACTAACCGTGCTCCAAGCAATGAATTACTAAATGACCCAACTGTGAAGCAAAACACAAGACACATTCAAACGAAAAACAAAATAAAACAAAAAACAAAAAACTCTAATCTCCAATCCGTCACAACAATTCCTCCATTTCTCTTTCTCCATAATACCACCACAGAGAGAGAGAGAAAGAGCAAAAAACTTTTAACGCACAAATACATCTTGGCTGGTCAGTGTAATCTTTCTGCAGTCTCTTAACACCCCAATTTCGTCGTTGAACCTCTCTCAGAAAGAACCAGGGTCACTTCATTTCCTGTGCGACCATCATCAAGGAAATTTCCCGGATGTGGTGTTTTTTTCATATCAAAAAAGATGTCTATTACACTTCATTTTGAGCATTAACCCTCACCGCAATTCAAGGCAAAAAATGTTTTTTATTCTAAAAAGAAAACATGGACAAAAATGCAAATCAAGACAAACATTTCTCTTTTTAGTCGTTAGAAGCCATATTAAAAGCAGTGAAAAAATGTTTCCTTGTTGTCATAGCAACCCTTTTTAACCCCGGAGGAAAAAGAAAGCAGATGTCATTCATCTCTTTTCTTTTGAATTTCTCAATTTCCCGGTACCTGCAGCGAAGCCGACCGCCCAAAAGCTCCCCGATATAAATATACATCAAAATTTAATAAAATAAATATACATCTGAGAAGAAAATATAGAAATGCGTTTAAAAGGACAAGTTCTCCATCTAATCAGATGACTCGTCACCCATGAAAAAAAAACTGAACAAACAGAACATCCAGGAAAAACGGGGAAAAAAAAGAAAGGGCAAAGCGATTGGCAGCTGAGACTCCACTAAGCTTATCACAAAGAAGGATAAAGATGGGAAAAGAAGAAAAAAAAAAGGGAGAAGAAACGAAGAAGGGAAGGTAAAGAAAACACAAAAACGAGAGTTCTTGCAACTGTCTGATGACAGGTTCCTTCTGCATGTGCAAATATTGATCCACGCAAAATCAATAAAAACCCGCCTTGGTCCTATGTGGGTCAAGAATTTAGACGAGGTATAGCAATATAATTCCCTTTCTCCACGGTTCGAATTGGATTAAACTCCCTTAGCCACATAAAACTACAAAGTGCTGATTTTTCATCTTTCCTAGCCATTCTTTTTAAATTTTTTTTCTTTTGTAGTTTTTCTTTTTTTTTTCTTTTACTTTATATATTTTTTTTTCATTTCTACAAAAACTTTTGATTTTACAATTTTTTTTCAAGAAAATTTTCCACATGATTTTTATGTGTAATGAGGTTCTTTGTGTTGAAATGGCAAAAAGACCAAAGACATTTTTCCATTAAAGAGGAATAATAACAATATTGTAATTGTAAGAACTAATTATTAAAAAAAATAATGGGAAAAAAAATAGTTAAAGAATTTGCCCTCTATGGCGAAATCCCCAGGAAATGAAAAATAGCAAAAAAAAAAAAAATAATAAAAAGCACATTTCAACTTACCTTATAAAGAATATTGAATGTCTCGTAAAAGCATCTTCAATTCCAATATATGTAGATTCGGTTGCCGCAGGTTGCCTGAATTCTAGAAAATGAAAATGAACAACAGAAAATGCATTAGTCAAAACTAAAGCTGCTGTGTAACAATTTCCTATCAAATTACAATGCTTTATAAACAAAAAATTCATACAAAATTGTTGCCTTTAGTAATTTACTTTAAGATTTCACGTGTTTTAAGTTTAATTCGATTTTATGTTAAATTTTGCGATTGTTGTCAATTTCCATTGTAAAAGTCATTTGCCATTTGCCAAGTCGTCCACAAACATTGCAAGAAATGAATTTATGGCAAGGACCTCAAATGCCACAAAGCGACACTACCAATACGACCCCCGGGTGCTCGTGCTCTAAAATAGAGTAGCCATGAGGAGAGTGGTGATGGCAAAACCCACAACCCGACTCCCACAAACAATGAATAATTTCAATCGTTTATCGACCGCTCCCCAGCGAACTTGTGGCGTCTTGTTTGGAATCTGAGCTCAGTGCAGGAACCAGCAACACGATAATATTGTTAGGAAAAATTGGGTAGTGATTTATACTGCAATTGTCTAAGGAAATTGATCAAAACTGATGTTTCTGCACATTTCCTGTGGGGAAATTGCATTTTTCTGCCATTTTTGCCAAAAAGCTACCTTTTATTTGCAGATTATGCAGATTTTCTCTTTTGTGAAGGAAGAACCTTCCAATTTCATAAAGATAATCTTTTGCCTCCCCAGCTGGGAATATTGTTATACTGAATTATTGATTTATGCATGATTGATGGTTGTTTCACCACCAATCTCCATAAGCTTATATGTACACCCTTTCCGCATTACACCGGTGAGTGGTCAAGTTTCAAAGAAAACAATATAGTCATGGTGTTTGTGCAAGATGAAGCAAGGTAAACAACCTTATTCTTAAAAGGTATTGAAAATACTGTATAAGAAAAAAATTAATTAGTCAACCGGAAGTTCCATTAATCACTGCTCCAAATATTTTTGCAGAAAAAATATAAACTTCAGAAAGAAAAATTTTTTGTTTGTGTAATTTGTATTTTATATTATACTCCTATCATGCAAATTAGATTTGTTGTTTCGATTTAAAACAAAACCTTCTCTCAGTCACATATGCAATCCTCTGAAATATAGCTAAAAAAAAGTCAAGAGATATCAAGATTCTAGAATGAGAAACTGGAGAGAAAAAATAGAAATGAATATTTAAATATTTAAAACCATTGGATTTTTTCTTACAAAGTTTTATCACTGTAATTTTTTCCCTTTACCGAAACCCATTTCCACAATTTGTTCACTGGCTATTCCAACAAAATGGCACAATACATCATTGTGAAAGAAGTTTTCATTCTTCTGATAATATTGGGAGCGCCTGATTCCACTTGAGTATTACAAAATGCCATAATTTCCGCCTTGCAAGCCGCTCCTTTCTGCACAACATTCTCAATCTTATGCCGCTCGTCTTCGCGGTTCGTCAGCTCAATTACAAAAGATCAGAGCCCTGCTACCGCCTTTTATCAACTGCGTCGAATAAAGAATGGAGGGCTTGCTGTACCCCATTTCCTCAATTGCAATGCCAAGAGAGAAAAGGCTCATTTCAAACTTAAACACATAATCAACACGCTTCAAAACATTTTTTTTTTCCAAACACAAAATCAAGTCAAAACTGTTTTCTTTGACCAAAATTCCATTACAAGTACACACCACACTCTGACAGAAACAAGTAATTTCTTATCTCTTCTTCCAATTTAAGTCGTCCTTCTTTTTCAACACTCGTAAACTTGAAAACAATAGTATTAAATCCTTTCTATTTTGGCGACAAAAAAATCCATTCTATCCAATCTGGACCCGGGGAATTACAATTAATCCTGATTACTTTCTTCTTCTCACAAAAGCGCAGCTTAAAGTACAGCATTTAATCATCTCCAAACGTGCGAGTGGAAAATGAAGAATATTTGCATTTTGAAATATTTTCAGAATTTTTGATGCAAATGAGAAATTAAATTCGTGCATTAAACTTTAGTTACTTGCATTTTACGTTGCACAACGAGTAACAAAAATTTACAATTTTTTTTTAAGTCTGTGACCTATAGATTCGCCATAAAAGAAAAATCCATAAAATTTCGTGAAGACGAGTATCAAAAATCCGGATTTCAAAACTGACTGTTAAAAGACATCACTTCATCTTTTATTCCACATTCTCGCATTTGCAGCGTTCACTTCCATCTCGCAAAGCCGAGAAAATCTCCCACCAACACTCAAAAGCTGCATTATCGTTATTAAACTCGATAAACAGCGCCAATTGATTTATTTATCCGTTTACATATTTATTTGAATTCCAATTTACAAACAGCATTTACAGACCCTCTAATTCCATTTCCAAAAAGAAACCGAAAAAGATCTAGACGTCGCTTGACGTTCGCAAGACAACTTTTAATGCAATAACAATCTCATTTGAAGCCATTTGTGTCAAAAATGGTAACAAAAAAGTGGCAATGCGCAGCTGCAGAATTGGCAAATCCGGTGTACGAGACATCACCAATTTCCAAAATACTAATTCCTGTCCGTCACTTCTCGCGTGATCACTGGCAATCAAATTTCCCATCGCATTTCTACTCGAGGCAACAAAGCAAAACTTGTTTTCCCTCGCAATATTACATTACTCATTTATTTTTTTCAATTTCCATTTCCAACGTTTTTGTAATAGATATTGGGTAGCGAGGGCTTTATTGTAGATGCTTTAGATCTGCGCAGCACCCAATTGCACGGACGCCGACGGGATTGATCTCTATGGAAACGTGTGGAGGAGAGAGAGAAAGGAAGAGAGAGAGAGAGAGAGGAAGAGAGACCGCACGCGCAGTCATCTTTATCCATAGCATATCGCACTCCATTCCTCACCAAATGTGTCCAATGTTGTTGTTGAATGGAGATAATGTTGTGTGTGTTGCTCTTATTTGTTCCTAATTCAATCTGTGTACATGATAACAAATTATTTTCCCTGCCGTACTCTTAATCCCACTATTAGCTCCTGTGGGATTGGTTGGTGGAAGATATATAGTGTGTGCTCAAATCCATCTTGACACCCATTTAAATTCCCTAAAGTAAACAACTAATTTAAAATTTTTAAATTTTTTTAAAATATTAAATAAATACATAAAAGAGAATAAATAAAATCAAAAACAAAGTTAATCTCACAAAGATTATGATGCACTAATAGAAATTCTTTTACATAAAGTAAACAGATAATTCAGAAAACTAGTCTGTGCATCAAACAACTAATAAAAATTCATTTCCAAATAACAATAACAAATATCAGCATGTGAGAAATAATTATATCTTTCAGTGATGGAAAATAAGAATAATGGAGTATAAGAGAAAGTATAACACAAATTATTTGACATAGTTTTTAACATGTTAATCATAAATATACTGAAACATAATTCCTTAATCAAATTATGTTTTCATTATAAAGCAAAAAAAATGTAATGCGCTTTACTTTTGATGTCGAATTCGGAAAAACAAGTTTTTGAAAATATGAGGTTTAACATGGAATTCAATGAAGATTGTGATGCATCGTCTCTATATAAACATTCATTGCACACAATAAAATCTTATTGTATGAACAATAAGAACGGTTCATAATGAGACCTTCAGGCAATCATAAAAATAAAGGATTTTAATAAAGTTTGGCAAAAACAAGTTGCCATCTTTGAATTGCTTCCGTAGAAGATAAAGAATCCCATTTGGCCTACAATACAATTATGAGTAGGTGACTCCAAAAACCCTAAACGTGCATCGAAGGCTAGTATTGTGTCAGGCAATTAAAAAAATCTTTTTAACTTTATACTACCAAACCATTTCCTTGATATGGTAATGCAAAGAACTTCTTGTTTTTGAAAAAAGCTGTGCTTCACTGCACAACCTGCAATTAATTACCCTAAAAACTGTTCCCACCATCAATTTGAGTAGCAAAGTTCGACCCAAGTTGGCAAAGCGCTTTCAATGCAACATATCATCAAAATGTACATTTATTGCTTGTTTTGTGACAAGTCACATATGGCCGGAGTAGCTGCTGGTGGCATTAAATTTCATTTATCCATCCATCCTAAATCCCATTTCTCCCATTAAACAGAAAACTGAAAAAATATTTCTATATTAGATACAGCAGAACACTTTTATTAAATTCATTCAAATTAAAAAAAAATATTTTGAGTACTAGAAATTCAATTAATGTTGAATAAAAAGCTAATCTCTTCCTCTATTTTCCCCTTTCATTCAACCCGTCTCTTTATCAATTTAAAAGTGAATTGCTTACTACGTTTTGCACTCAAACCAACATTGAATATTTTTTTCGCCTCTTTCGCGATTGATTTTTCTAAAATGGCTGATTTTTATTTTTTTTTTATTTCCTTTGGGTGCTGAAAGGCGGGGAAAAAAATTTCTTAATTATTATTTTTTTCTTCAACTTACAAAGGCGCAGAAATTTTCGTAAATGTTTTCTTCAAGTATTAAATTATGCAAGCCTCTGCAGAAGTGATGGAATTAACGGAGAACGAAGCATTTTAAAGCAGATCTTAATTTTATGAAAACGGTATATAAACTTTATGATGTTAGTTTAAAATAAAAGTTTGGGCACGTGCATTAATAAGAAATTATTAATTAAAAAAATGTTGCGTACGACTAAACTGTGCAACTACTTATCAATTATTTCGTATACAAAGCCGTGCAAAATTACAATATTTTGTTAATAAGAAATGCTGAGGTCCACTTACGCAGAATAATTAATAGTTAAAGTTTTACGAGACCTTTTGCCGTCATGGAAATTAACATAGAAATTAAAAACTTTAATTCATCTTAAATATTTTAAAATTTATGTAACCGATAAAAATAACAAAAAGAATGTTTTTTTAATGAAATTTTATTTAAATGTTTTGAAATTGAAAAATATAAAACACATGTAAAAATGTGATCTTTGACCTTTTTCTTTTCCATATGGTTTTACTCAGTTTGAATTATTTGTTTCATATTTTAAAGATTAATATTTCATTGCAGTCTGCATATCTAAGTAAACAGATGAAAAAGAAAACAAAATGCAATGAAATATTTAAATTAACTGTTAGTAATACTTGTTTTATTTTTCTTCTTCATTTCTTTAATCAAAAACTAAAACTTGAAAATAATCATTCGCTCAATTTGGAATAACTTAAAACGCCACTTCCGGTTAATAAAAACCTTAAAACCAATAGAAAATATTGAACAAGGCCAGAGCTCAATGCCTTAAAAAATTTAAAACTCTCATTCAACCGTAAGTGCCATTTCAACCAGCTCCAAATTGACACATAATCAAATCAAAAATTTGCAAAAATTAACCCCTCTATTGCCAATTTTCACAATTAAACAAAATTTCAGTTTTAAACATGAAAGTTAAAGTGACACAATTTCCAAACCAAGAATGTCACAATATAACGCCCCCAAAAAACCTTTGCAACGAAAACCAATATAAAGTTAAGGAACCCCCACCTGGTGCCTATTACTTGTAACATGAACAGATCGACTCGAGCAATTTAAGGCTTCCTTTGCCAACAGTTTAATCCACGTGTGGCTAATAATTTTTCATGGCCCACTAATTTACGCCTACGCTGGGCAACAAACAATGTCCTTAATCTTTAAGACGTAATTTAAAACATGTTTTGCTAATATTAATAAGCATTTGTTTATTTCTTCAGTATTTTTCAGCCTTTTTTTTTTTTTTTACTTTTCTTTCCGTTGCTTGGCAACCTGTTACTTCTCAAGTCGTCAATATCGACTTGTTATTAATTTGAATGATTAAATGTCCCAGTATCTTTGCCCCACGACTTTTGAGTTAATCGCACGTAAATATCATTTGGACTCCCATTTATATATATATATATATATATATAATACAACTCCTAATCCCTCCAGGTCTATTCGTCTTCATTTACTACTCCTCTCATTTGCATCACCATTTTTCCGTTCCATTCCTTTCTTTTCCCTTAAGTCTTTATTTGAATTGCTCTTTGCACATAACCTGCAAGAACAGCTTTAGGAAACGCATTTTTCTTTGCAAATGTTTTCTTCAGTTTTAAATGAGATTAATTCATTAAAGTGAAAGCGGTAATGAGAATTTTAAATCGACTGAAGGTGGCTAGAAGTGAAATGTTGCATAATATTCCGTGCCCTCTAGTGCCAGAAATGGGAATTAAAAATTATTTTCACTTGTAAAATATTAAGAATAAGAAAAATTGATTACTGGTATTAATTTTAAAATCACCACTTAACGTCAAAAATTAAAGCTTTAGTCTTTAGAAATTTCAAGATTTTAAAATAAGTATTAAAAACACTAAACACAAAACAACTAATTTAAATTACGTCACATAAAAACAAATTTAAAAAAATATAAAGAGGAAAAAAAAAAGTCGCAATTTTAAATTCTGCCATTAGTCTTAAAAATCACAACCATTTTGTACGTCTTCACTAATTCCACAATAGAACAAAAGCACGTGAGAATCTTTAGTTTGTTTTGTGCTTGTCCAGATTAAAGATATCGAGTGGCGGTGTAGGAACAAAGAACAGTGTCACCCTCGCTAAAATGCAAACACTTGGCTCTTGTTGAATTAAAATTCCAGATTAAAAGGGCTCAACTTACATAATCCCTCACATTTTCCCTTCGCGCGAGCCCGTCGCCACGGTAACAAGATTTGAATACTCGCACACACACACACGCACAGCTCGGCATTATCAAGTAATTCCATGGAGCTACAGGTGCGAGCTGACGAATGGCCGAGCGAATTATTCTCGGGAGAACGACTGACTTTGCAAGTGGCACGCGTTTCCCTCGCAGGGGTAAAATACACGTCTTTACACATTTCCAAAGAGTTTCTTGATTGGGTCTCAAACTAAAGTAGTGGGTGGATTCCCAACTGATTTAAGGTAACTGTAAGTGATAGCCTCGTCCAGATGGCCGTAGGACTATTCTCAAGCGTCCACTCTGTGATACTTCCCGCGAGACGCGTTTCGGATTCTGCTCCCCGCCCCGCCCTTCCACCTTGCTGCTAGACTTCATCTCGTACGCGAGGAGTAAAAATCTTATTAAGCGAGGAATTGGCTGCGGTTTACTATTTTATTTTTATTTCTCCGTTCCCCATGAATAAATCGGTGGCCTCTTATCTAAATTTCAAAGATTATGGTATAAACGACGCCTTATCTTATTTGATAAAGTTGCGCCGCTTTTTTTTTTTAAAACTTTAAATTGAAGTGTGTTTTTATTTTCCACTGCCCGTTGTTAACATATTCATGAAGCACGAAGCAAAACGAAAAGTGTTTCATTTTTTTTCCTTGAAATTTTTATGAGTTAAGTGGAAGTGTTTACCATTGACTAATTGCGCTATTCGAATTCAAACAAGTAAACAACATAGGGTTCTTTAAGTGAGTTACTAATTTATTTATTTAGTTATATAAATAAATTGTAAACAAAGTCGTTTTGTGTATTTGCGACACAATTCGTTGCTTTTATTTCTACTGTCATATTTATTCAGTCATTTTGAATGACTGGCACTCTTTAATATTATCAATCATTGGATATAAACAAAACAAATCTCCTGAATATTGTTTATACACCATTTTCTTATTATTTCATTGTAAACACTAAACTCATTTACAAGCTTATTTTTATTTGACTTCAATATAGAAATCTATTTAAAAGTAAGATGATTATGTTCTTACATTGTAAAGACATTTTGTGCTGTAAATGAGACTTTAATAAATGCAAAATTACATTTACGACTAATTTATACATTAAAAGTATACGTTAGTTTGAGCTTTTCACACTGAAATAGACAAAACTGTTTTCATTTAGTATTGAAAACAGATAGAAATATCAAACTGGATTTATTACATTAAAATAATGTCCGTGCAATGCAGTAAAATACTGTTCTATGTAAATTTAATTTTGTCGATATAAAATCTGCCCATGTTCGGTCTGTAATAGAATAGTTTTAGAATTATTTTTAGGTATTTTTTAGGATTTCTAAATTTCGAATTTAAAGCGTCAATTGCTTACAAACTTCACCAATGGCGCCTCATATTTATTTCATGTAACACCAACCCCACAATTAAATTACACTCAATAACGCTAAGCCTAACCTTTAACAAAACAGAAAACACAATTCCTTACAAATACAAAATGTCTTCTATTTATCTGCTATTGCAAGTCACGCGATGAAACACGAATAATTGATGCGATGCAGCACTTTACTTACTTTCAGCACCAGTTTGAGAATTATTTTCGCTGTAATGTGATTTGCCAGCAGTATTTGATCTTGCTCAATTACAGCACTTAAAAATTCATTGTGTTCCATCATGTTTCACACCCCAACGAACATTCCTTCGACTTCATTTAACTTGAACTTTTCACTTTTCGAACTTAAACATTTCTCTTCCACCATCCAACTTCACTCTCTCGTTCCCAATTTTTCAATTTAATTTTCATGCAAAAAAATTGATTTTAACCCATCCAACTTATAACAACAACAAAATAAATTGCTTTCTTTACCTTTTATCTTCAAAATTCCACTTTCCAATTATATTCTGTTAAAAAATAGAAAATTTAATTAAAAAAAAAAGATTAAAATTTAAATAAAAGTTTAAATTTGTTTTATTTTAATTTTTCCCCAAGTTTAAAAATTCAACTTTTGGTGAATCTATGCATCTCTGCTTCCCCCCAAGTTTAAACAGTATCAAACTGATCAGTATTATATTTACTTTTTGAAGTTACCAGTAAGTCAAATCCGTGTTTGTGTCGCCAGGAGCATGATGTGCACAAGTCACTTCACTGTGCAACTTTAGAGTTAAGCAGAGAAGTATCCTATCATTATGACTCGCGGAATGTGCCTGTGCTGGCTCGACAAAATTGGTATGCCGTCCAGAAACACTTGGAAGGCATTCTCCTTGGCATCTGACATGCCAAGTACTATCCTCCACCTCTTGACAGACGATGTACAGCCTCATTTCACACAAGATCATCCAGTTTCATTGTCTAGAGAGAGAGAGAAAAAAAAAACAAAACAAAAAAAAAAAATAAATAAATAAATAAATAAATAAAACAGAAAAGTTAAATTAGTGAAAAATTTCAAAACTTATAAATATAGAAAGGATTGGATTTATCACCCCTCCCCCCAAAAAAAAATTAAAATTGCTAACATTTATCAAAAGTATATCGCAGCAAATATTGTTAACCAATGTTTACTTATTACGAATTCTCTTTCCGATTCCAATTCCAACTCCGAAAAAGTCCGAAAGTCCGAAAAATGTAGATAAAAATAATTTGATCTCGTAAAGAAATATAAAAATAATAAATTGCAATAAAAATTTGCATTTTAATTAAATTTTGTTTTGGTTTTTGTTGAAAATATTTATCTACCTGTTCACTATTTAAATCTCCATCACAACCTCTCATATTGGCATTCAGCCCAGATTCCTTTTGACTTATTTACTGTAGATTGGCCATTTTCTTTTTCCGCTTTTCTACGTGATTGCCTACAAATCCAAGTTTTCATTACTCGAAGCAGAAAAATTTATTATTGCAATTCACTTGTAGTCGGAATAAATCTAATTAATTTAAGTGCTTTCTTTCCTAAGAATATCCCAAAGCTTCATAAATTTTAATCAAATTACAAACTCAGTGTTTTCGAGTCAAACCTAGTTTAGTTCCAAACTTGTCTCCTAAATAAATGACACTCATTTCCCTCCATCACTTAAAACGTGACATATCAAATACCTGATACAACTAACACTAATTTACAGAATTACACACCCTCAGATTGGCAGTTGGATAAAATGAAAACTTTATCATTCGATTAAGGTCCAAATTCATGCTGTGTAACTGAATATCACGTAACAGATTGAAAATTACCATCTCTTTGATCTCCCTTCATCATTTTTTCGTGGGACCAACAAATTGGCACAAAGCCCAAGTGAATCAAGAATAATCCGTCGTATCTTTCATCAATCAAATAAGATTCGATACAATAAAAATTGGAAAATGCCAACAAAAAGTGAAATAAAAAACAGAGATTTCCTCTTCTTTTAAAGACCAAAAGAAAAAGAAAAATGTTTTGATGGTCGATGAACCGTAACGCTCTCTGACAGAATCCCTGTGGACTAAATGATATGAGTGACGTCATATTTTAACTGTCAGATTGTAAAAAAGTGATAAAAGAAAAAATAATAAAAAAGAATCAAACCATGAGTTTTCTCAACCGTTAACCCGTCTTAAAGACGAATAAAATTTCCTTTTTGACATTAAATGGCTTTTTTTTTAATAGTAAAAAAAATTCATAAATTTAAAGATTGGCAACTAAATCTTTACCTAACACTTTAAAAACTACATCAACAAACAAACACAATTTCACATTTCCCTCACTTCCTATTCCCTTTACAATTCCACTTTCGCATTACATAACTCCACAAATCCCCTTAGTACAGCTACATCCCACAACCATCATCAGCGCCGTCGCCATCATCATCATCATCTAACACATTCTCACCAGAGGGAGTGAAAAAAAAGTAATATTCAACAAATCAACACACTTCACTTACTGTTCTAATGCCGATTACGAGTAACCGAGTGTGAAATGCGCCTTCTGGTTGACTTGTGGTAAACCATTGAAGCAACAACGGCGAGAAAATGCGAAAGCGAAACGAGACAAACTCCTTCCTAACCCTACACCCCCTTAAAAAAGACTTCGCATGTTGACAAAATCTTGCGAAATTTATTTACGACAGAAGCTTTTTCTGGGTATTTGTTCCCAGCTTTCAAAACACATAACTAGATCCTTTTGTCCAGCCACGTACAATTTATGAACGCGATCCCAGCTCATAAACCAAGACATAAAATGCAAGCAACAAAATAAAATGAATGAATAAATAAATAAATGAAATTTGTTTTAAATTTTATCTCCCTTATTTCAACATGTCGCGTGTTGATCACAGATGACGTAATTAAACTTCTTAGCTAATTACATTGATGTTTAATTGCTCGTTTGCGGGAAAATAGAAATGGAGCAAAAAAAAAACATAAAAAAAAACAGTAAGTTGAGCCACGAGTGAATAACCAAAATGCGATTTAGTTGGTATTAAAAATGACACAAATTTAATTTTGGGCAATTAA
This sequence comes from Geophilus truncorum, assembly GCA_034695745.1. Classification (NCBI taxonomy): domain Eukaryota; kingdom Metazoa; phylum Arthropoda; class Chilopoda; order Geophilomorpha; family Geophilidae; genus Geophilus; species Geophilus truncorum. The sequence goes on along the minus strand of JAQFZP010000045.1, from coordinate 1,236 downwards.
CCAGAGAATTGGCATAATTAATGCGATTGTCGTATCCGGCTTTATTAAAATTTTAAGCTTAATGCGTTTTGTTGCTTGTTTAGCTGCGAATGTTTCTCGATGCCGCATCGAATGATGATTACATGCAATAAGAATATAGCAGTTAATGTGCAAATTGAACTAACAGCCTTAAATGCAACTCTAACCATACGTCAATTCGCCAATCAGTGAACGCACAAACACAAACAAAAACAATAAAAGCCTTTTATTGCTTCGTGCTAATCATCATTAGCCCAAATTACTTCTTCTAAAGACCCAGAATTGGAAAAATTTTAAAAACAAAACAAAATTCTTTTTTTTAAATTAGGCCTATTTATGATTTCACACCTTTAAGTTTCGATATTTAAAAGTAAAAGAAAAAAAATTCGAGTTTTTAAGTTTTTAAACACGATTTTTACATCCAAATTGCAGTGAAGCATTGAATGCAAAAGAAGACGTGATCGGCTCCTCTTTCTTTGAGTTGGCTTTAGATTTATTATTAAGTTTCTATGTAGGAATCCACGTCTCAGAGTGGAGCTCGCTTTAAAAAAGGTGATCAGTAAGCAGCCAACGATCACTAACTGGTTGGCTTAGGCACTAACTGGTCGGTGGACTGTGGAAAAGAAGAGTAAAAAGAATGAAAGAAAGAAAGAAAAAAAGGAAAAAAGGAAAAAAGGAAAGTTGAAGGTGGAGAAAGACGAGAGAGAAAAGGAATTCACCACAAAGTGGTTCTATTGTTATTAAACCATGGTATGAAGTGTGTGGTTCATATCAAGTCTGCTTCATTACTTGTTCGAATGTAAAACGCTTGCTTAGATACGATGCCAGCTTTCTTGACAGCTGCTGTCAATTGTTTGCCTGTCTTGGATGTTTGGATAATCAATCCTTGTCACTAGCCACTGCCTTGAATATGGATTACACGAATCTGCATTTTTGAGGTTTCGTTATAAATGTAATTAAAATCGATTATGAATTCAAACTAAAAAATGTAAAAATAACTATAAACTCTTTAAATTTTATTCTAAATATTATTAAATTAAAAGAGGATCTCTCTGGAACGCCTGTAGCGCTTCGGCAAATTATTGTTGGTTGTTGCGCATTGCCAGCAGCTGGTAATGCCAGTGTTGTTTGTTACCAATGTGTAGGGTGACCAGACGTCCCGGTTTTCCGGGATCGTCCCGGTTTTGAGCCCTATGTCCCGGTGTCCCGAAAAAGTTT
>JAQFZP010000044.1:0-80179 GCA_034695745.1 Geophilus truncorum | reverse complement strand
CAAATCTCTAGAAATCAAAAAAAGTTTCTATATATTGTAAATCTCAGAAAATTCCTAAAAATCTCACCAAGTCTCGATAAATCTATGAAAATCTTGAATCTTTTCTGTATAAATCTTTGAAAAATCCTTAAAATTTTCAACAAATCTTAAAAAATCTATAAAAATCTTAACTCTTAATTTCTACAAACATTTTTCAAAAACTAAAAAAAATCACTAAAAAAATCTCAACAAATCATCAAAATTTGTGAAAATTTTGAATCTTTTATTTAAAAAATTCTAAAAATCCCAACACATTTCTGCAAATCTTTAAAAAAATCTCTAATCTCTTTTATTTCTACATCAGCCATTAAAAATCCCTAAAACTTTTACAGAAATCTTACCAAACTTCTAAAAAATCTCAACAAATCTTTCCAATACTTATCAAACCTGAAAAAACTCAACCCCCACCTACACTCCCTCACTTCCTTACATCACATCTTAACCTCACTTAATCCCCACACTCACTTTTAATATCAACCCACCCCACATATCACAAATATCATTTCATTTAAATACCATCTGTCAACCCAAAAGAAATTGCAATTAATGGACAAATGAGAATTTTTTTTTTTGTTAAAGGGGGGGTGATGGGGCCACGTGGCACCTCTCAGACGATTAATTGGGCGAGTGTGGGGGTGGGGAGTGAGATCGAGGCCGAGTTAAGCCTCGGCTAAACTCCACCAAAGCCACCGCAACAAACACAGCACATTAATCGTGCGTGGCACCATCAAAATGGCACATGCGATTCAGTGCGCATGCTCGACAAGATGCAGGAACCGAGCGAGGGCTTGGATATTCTCATTAATCGTTGCTCGCCTTGGTATGGCGGCGGCGCAATTTGTGTGGCACCAGATGAAATCCTAATAAGCCTTGTCAAATTTCGAGGCTCCTGTCATCGTCGACATTCCCTCCCCACACCCTCGCACACCTCCCCTTTACCCACCAGAGCGCTAACAACAAAGTCTAGCAAATGCCGAGAGTGAATTTCAATTGGGTCCATTTTTTATTATTTTTTTATTTTTGAAATTGTAATATTTGTTTCGCGTTCGAGTCGTCAATGGACGTCATTAAGATGATTCAATGGAGAATTGATTTTTGGTCATTTTTATTTTTATTTTTTTTATAGGGGATTTTTTTTAAGGTGACTGATGAGACACTAGTTGAGCCCTAGAGAGGTTCCTCGAATCAGGAGGGAGGTATTTGGACTCGAGTCACCTTGTTGGACATAGAAAGAATGTTGTTGAGGAACGAGAAGCTGAGAAATGCTGGAAAAGGATGTCTTTGACAATTAGGCTTCACTGCTTTCTTTCTAGGATTCGTTGTTAAACATATAACTGCTCGATTGTCACATTTAATATCAAACATTTTACTAATTACATCTTTAAATCCCATTTCTTCAAGGAATTGTGATAACCATTTTGCATCTCTAGTTGCATCTAATTCAGCTTCACAAGTCGATAGAGTCAAAAACTTTGACGTCATTTACAAATTTCATAAATTCTATAAAAACATCGTTTTTAAGGAAGGGGAGAAAAGATGAGTTATAAAATAAACCCAAAGAAGAAAAAAACCCATAATTCATCTCTTGTTTTTCCCTGGCGGTGAATAAGGGAAGTAATAAACCATAAGCTCGTTTCGCTGCTAGTGGAGAGTGTGTGGTCACCTTTGATCTCAGCCATAATGCATAAGCCGTTTTCCACTGCTTCTTCAGTGATGCTGCTGCTGCGTGACGTCACACGCCGCCTTCCGGTTCTTAACGACATTAGGGCAACGTCACCGACTCATGCGCCGTATACTAATAACATCATTACGCATGCGCGGAGAACCAGAACCCCAAACATCACACAAAAAAAAGAAGAAAAAAAAATTCGTATTCGCGCCACTCAGCGACGAAATACTCGTAAATAATAAAAATTTAGAAAAATAAAAATAAAAAAATAAGTAAAACGGGCGGGTAGAGAAGTAAAAAAAAAAAAAAAAATCCAACATAACAACAAATCAATACTCAATAGAGGGCAAACGAGGTCCTTTTGTCTTCTGATCACGTACCTCCTTTTTCGGACCTGCGCCGACTCTCAAAAACGATGTAAGCTTTCAATCAGGCGGGAAAACATTCGTGCACCAACTCGAGACACCTCACCCAGCCATCAACACACCCCTCCGCACTTCTCTCATCCATTCCAAGCACCCACAACACCCGAAAACCTCATTACGTCAGCGAAATAAAAGAAAAAAAACTTAGGGGTTGTGAAATGTTGAGGGGCATTCTCCCTCCCACAAACCCGAGGACGCTATTTAAACACTCGAGGCTCTTTGTGGACCGCGGAAAACCAACTTGTTTCTTTGTGAGTGCATCCTCGTTTTACACCTCACGTGCTTAAAAGAAGGGGACGCTGAGATTCGGGGTCGCGCGGGGTCACGAGGGGCAACAAACTCTGAAAAGGGAAGTAGGGGGAGAAGAAAGGTGTAAAGCACGGCACGTTATGATGGACGCCCCGCGAGCTGCCGGGCCGAGCCGAGGCGCCCACAGGGGCCCGGAGCGTACCCCGAGTGCGCCGCCCGCGCAACGTCGCTCGCGAATGCATTTAAACGACTGCATTTCAATGCGAGATGAGACTCGGGAGTGCTGAGTTATGGTCGAAAACAAAGCACGAAGTTCCTCCACCGCGGGGGTCAAGTGGACGGGGTCACGGGCACCCGCCACTAACGGCCAACACATCCGGTCCCCGATAAAACAACAATTTTTTTGAAAAAATTAAAAAAGACTTGGGTTTTGAGTGAGGGGTGGTTACTAAAATGGGGGTATTGACACAATGAGATCTTCTTACCTTTTGAGTGAATTCAAAGTCCCTTTCAGCAAATATCCGTTTTTTTTAATCCTCGTGGTACCTGGTTTTCCATTTACCAACCTGTAAAAAAATATAAAAAATTTTAACTGAGGGGTTATAAAGTAATAAAACAAAATGACGACAGTTTTAGAGGGATTATCTTTTTTTCTTTTTTGAGGAGTAAAAAGGAGATAAAAGTGGAAGTTTTCAAAGTGTGAAAAACGTGAAGAGAAAATGTAAGCTGCACTCAGGAGAATTAAATTGTTTGAAACGAGTTTCTCCACCTTGTATCGTAATTACCGCAACTGGTGGACACCTACAAAACCCAATCAGCTGCAGACGACGACTCCAACTCTAAAATTGCACAACGTTTCATCTCTCCCCGGCACAACCCTTACTCTACTACACCACCAAATTTCATTACTCCACTACACGCTCATTTGCATATAAACCCACCACTTTTCCCCATCCTCCATCACCCTCTTCCCCCCACACACACACACCACGAGACTTCACTATACAGGGGTTCATTAATTAAATATTGATTTTCGAAAAATTTTTCTAGCAAATTTTTCTCGCTAATTTTGAATGTTGTAGATAAAAAAGTGGGGGTGGGGGTATGGGGTATTTTATTTTCTTTAAATTTTTTTTTTATTTTTTTTATTTTTTATTTTTTTATTTCTTAAGGGGAAATTAGGTTATGTGATGCAGGGAAGGGAGAAATTGGGGGACGGGGAACGCGAGGGGCAGCGAGTGAAAAGTGTGACCGCGTAGGTGGAGTGGGAGTGCACGGAGCCAAATTGGATAAGCTGGCTTCTTTGGCCAGGGCCACAGCCGACACCAAATGGGATTTGAGACCGCGAGAGAGGGCGACCGGCTTAATTCACTGATGATTCACACACGATTCTTGCTAGCATGTGGGAGGGAAAGACAAAAGATGGAGAAATAACTGAAACTGCTTTTAACTGGACACAAAAAAGAGGTTGAGAAATGTTTCCTGGAGTTTTAAAGAAAAAAGAAAATCTAAAAATAATTTTCCATGATTCGAAATTGAGACATTTAAATTTATGTGCACTATCTATCAGCTAAACTTGAAATTAATGTTAAATGTTTGTTTAAAAGTAAAGTAAAGTTAAACTTAAAAATTTAATTTTTTTAATCGTGACAAATACTCAAAAATAACTTTTTAAGCTTAAAATTAACCATAAAAGTATTTAAAAATCATTTTTTAGGCCTAATAAATTCAACGCATTTCACTAAAATTTTAAAAATAACTAATCCTTAAAGCACAAAAATCTTAAAAAAATTCCTCAAAATCACTTTTTAGGCCTAAAATCAATACAATCTTACCAAAACCCTTAAAAATCACACACTTCTTACTTGAACCCTTTAGAAACCCAAAAATCCACTTCGTACAGCCCCAACTCACTACACATTCTAAGTTTCCTAAGACGAGACAAAGACAAACACCCTTCAACCCCAGCATCTCCATCTCACAACTTCAAGTCCCACACCACAGTTAAAAACAGAAGAAAAAGAAAAAAAATCAACAAATTCCCCATTTCTCAGCGCAACCAATAGAAAAGCGAAGCAAAGAAAAAAGCATGGGTCGATTTCTTCCTTTTCCAAATTCACCTCACGCCTTCACTCCCGTTCGAGGGACTCGGAGCAACCCCCGAGACGCCACTGACCTCCGTTCCAGACCTCCCACCGCCGACCCCGCGTTCTTGCCATCACAGATAAGATGAGGAAGATGCTGCATGCTCCATCTTCTCCCTTCCACCCTCCCACAACCTCCACAGCCCCCACGTGATGAGCCGGGGGTGGGGGAATAAAGATACTGGGGGTAAATTAAGGGGATGTGCCTCCAACCCCCCTCCACCTCCTTCCGTTTCTGCATATCGATCGTCGGCATCGATTGGCGCGCGCATGCGCCGTGTTTCACGCCCTCGCTGAGCCGGGCGATTTGGGCGCGCGCGTGCGGCACGTGACGCCCGTTGTGTTCCGTGTGCGGGCGTCGCGATAATCCCGCCGTGCACGTGATGGACGCAAAATGAAGTTTATTCGCCGGGACAAAGGCAAACTCCAGCGCCGCCATCTAACTTTGATAAGGGATCGCCATTTAGAACCCTTTGTGCACCGCGCGTCCATCAAACGCCCAATAGAGGTGTGCGATATTAAGACGAGGAAACACAAATAAGATATTGGGAATGTTGTATAGTACAGAATTTTGTCGTTAGGGTTATTAAAAATTTATGTTTAGAGATATACGTTTTATTACAGACTTTGTGAGAAATTTACATATTACGTACGATATTGCATAACGTATAAATTATAAGTTGCATTTTTTAAGTTATAAATATAAAGCCGATAGTTACGTGTAGATAGCAACATTTATAAAACATTAAAACAAAATGGCAGAACAATTGACTTGTTCTATGTTGAATTGTAACTTGTAAGTTAACAATTTCTGTGATTGACGTAGAAAATTTCTATTTCTACAAAATTAGCAGTTGTTATTAAATCTTTAGCGAATTACAATTTTACTGCCTCATTTGCATCATTGCTACTTTCATTTCTTTGTAATATTCTTAGTGAATTCAACCTCAATAAGCCAAAATGGCAGAACAAATGATTCGTACTAATGTTAAATTTGCAACATGCTGTAAAGTTAACAACATTACAAAAAATAAGCAATTTCGTTAGTTGATGCAGAAAAATGTTACTGAAACGCTACCTAACTTAAAACATTGTTGTAAGTTACAATTTTATTGATTTGCAACATGCTACCTTTACAGTGGAAGTAAAATAGCAATAAAAAACACAACAATTTTATTTTGTTATCGATCACGCGATACGTTCAAAATCGATTTTAATCGATTCCTGATAGTAGAACAACAACTTAATAACTTCGTAATGGTGAATCTAGCATCTGATCAACATCGATATCGACAACTGATTTCAAACATTTCCAACTCTAGCTTGACATCGCAATGAATGAACGAAACAATATTACACACAAGAAATTAACAACAACGACTGTACAACCATATTACGTAATAATAAATCCACGCATCACCAACATTAATACCACAACTCAACTATATACCGACATTGCAGACCCATATATATCCCAGAACCCTTTGTGCACGACGTCCATCAAACGAACCCCATTCATCTACCCCCAATAGAAAAAAAATGAAATTCTTGAGTTGACCAGTGATGAAGAAATGCCGCATCTGTCGATCAAAGACGCGGCTCGTGATTTAACGGAAGTTGGGCGTGTGGAGGATATAGGGGGCGCTGAGACGACGCAATATGACGGTGCTCATTAAGATGCAGCAGCTCCGCGGGGCGTAATCAACCATTAATTAGCCCGGGATTAGAAAAGGGTGCCTGTCTTTATACTACCCTGATACATCGATATCAGGGATTGCACATCACCACGAGGGGACTTAACCCTTTGACTAACAAACGCGCCCTCCACATGCCACTGCTTGAGTCTCAGTCACAGCCAACCTTAAGCTGAGCCTCTGTTTTAATCTCTCTGTCTACTTGTTCCTTAATCTCAGATGTTAATGCGGACAAACAAGTGACGACTTGAATAGATGCAATTCTTCAGCGTTTTCTTTCAAGGTTTTCAAGGGGTTTTGGCGATCGATGCCAAGGGATGGGATGGGAGTTCGATGATTTGTTTTCAGTGAGAAATGGGGGTTTGAGTATTGGATGGGATTTATAGGTTTTTGAGAATGTTGGTATCGATTTTTAATTTTTATATTGATATATGTAAAAAAGTATGAAATTTGAAAAACTGATAATTTGGAAAATGAAGTTGACTTTTACATGTTTTTCTCACTTTTGATAAAATATCGAGTTTTTAATGAGTATGGTTACGTAAAAATTGTTTTTCTTTATGTTTTCGATATTTTCTCGCTTTTTTATAAAATGTTAAGAATATAGATTTTTTACATAAAAAAAAAAAAAAAGTCAATTTTCATTGAGTTTCCGATATTTTCTCGCTTTTTTCACGAAGTATTGAAAAATATCGATTTTAAAAATTATTAATCGATTTTTTTTAATGAAGAACTCGATTTTACCTTTTTTTTTAAATACTGTATCGAAAAAACTCAATTTTTTTATATGAAAAATTTACATTAAAAATTGATTACATTAAATTTAAAAAAACAATTTTATTATTCTATACTAAAATACGTTAAAACCAATTTTTTTTTTCCAGCACTACAGTAAATTTATTTCAACGATATTCATCGATATCTCTCTTTCTTTTTATCATCTTCCCTCGAAAAACTTTCTCCCATAACGGCGCGTGAGGAATTACAGAATGGAAAATAAAAGAAAGTAGAAAAAAAAATTGCGAGAAGACGAGAACAGCAGAAAATGACGCTGGGACGATTGATGGACGTCACGCACGCGCGCGGTTTCATATGGACGGCGACGCTCGCGTTCTGGCCACGGAACATGCATCACCATTCTGCGGCTGATTGTGTCATCCTGCGAACGTGCGGATGGCGGCAAAAGAGAGTCTCGAGCCGACCCCCAGCCCATAAAAATGCGCATTATGCAATAAATTACACTTTTCTTGCCTTACGTCACTCCCACACGTCCTCAACCACGTCCCCGGACCGACTGCAACCGTCCCTTTTGAAATATGGCCTCCGACCGCAACTTCAACTCCTTTTTCGCCATTTTTTCTATAGCAATAAGCAATTCAAAATGGCGACATGGAAAATCCGTGTTATGACGTCACAAGTGAAGTTTCCAGTAGTGGAAATGAAAGAATTTCACTTGTTTTTATTTTTTTTAAATTTTAAAATAAAATTTTAATTTTTAAAGTGGTTTTTGTTAAAATTTAAGTGCAAATGACGTCATTTCAAAAATTCAAAATGGTGGAATCAGAAATTACAGTTATGACATCACTAAACGACTTTTGGGGATAAAAATTCAAAAGTTCACTAAATTTTTATTTTATAAAATGTAACACTAAAATTACACACCTTTTCCACCATTAAAAAATAAATAAATAAAAAAAAAAAAAATCCAAAATGGCTGCACCGAAACTCACATTCAAACGTCACAAAAACAACTTCCGGTTGTAAAACTTAAAAACACATCAAATTTTTTTCTGTTAAAATACTAAAAACCAAATTTTAAAGTGATCTTAACTTCAAATGACGTCATTTAAGACAAGTAATTCCACAACTAAACTAGAAAAAAAAAGAAAAAGAAACGGCGACAGTCAACTTGTGTAAATGTGATGTAAGGGATTTCCCCTTTTCCTCGCTTAAATCTAGAAGTCGCTCCAATTAACACTTAAAACATTAAACGAAATGCAAATGTCGTCTCCTGATAAAAGCAAGGCAACTGGAAACGAACACACTCGCCGAGATAACCAATAATGCCTTGCTAATTAAGGTAACATGGCGACCGACGATTCAACACTTAAGCACCACCAAAAAAAATATTTTTTTTTCTTTAAAATAAAAAAAAATAAATTGATGACTTGAGACGAGAAGAGAGAGGAAAAAGGGTTTTATTCGCTGACAAATTACCCTAGACCAGTTTTAATGTGTTTATTTGGCCCGGGGTGCCAATTAGGTAAAAGGGACTGGCAGAGATAATTAGCCAGAAACGCATCAAATGAAATTCCTTCAAAATCATACCCACCATTCAAAACGAGGTGCCATTAAAACCACCTCCCCCGACCAATCACATTGCGCTGCACTCATTCCCCTCGTCTAACATCACAACTCAATGATAAATAGAGCCGTTAAAGCATTCCACAGATCAACCGCTGTGAAATGAACACACGTAGCGGTCAATCGTCGCCAACATCGGCCGATATTTCACATTATTTTTCATTATAAAATCTGCCGATATCGCTACTGGAAAATATCGGCCGAGAAATATCGCTGGTACAATTATATGTTTTTAATAAAAAAAAATGTCGGTATTGGTATCGGCCGATAATGATCGGTAGAAAATATATAGAAGAAATTTAGTATTTAAAAAAATGTCGGTGGTGAGATCGGCCGACATCGATATCCCCAATTGAAAATGCACTCGAAATCCACTTTTTGCAACTCGCATTTGTCAAGGGCCACTACACAGCCATCATCACGTGTATCCAGTGAAAAGCGGGTTTAGTGCGACGTGGAAAACAGCCCCGTACATAACAATGCGAGGAATGTGTCTGGGTAAGGACAATAACAATAATTCAAAATAGAGGTAGCATCGCATTCACTGAATATAAATAAGTTACAAGATCCCCTAAAGATATCCAAAAAAGGGAGAAGAATAAAGGATGAAATTTCAATATCCATTCTTTTCTTTTCCTCTTTTTTTATTTGTCGGATATAAAATACGATACAATGTATCAAGTAGTTATAAAAGGTGGTTGCAGGGCATAAAACACCTCACGGTATAGAAATAATAAATAATCATATAAAAAAGTGTATGAAAATGAAGCATCAAGACGAGTAAATGCACACTGCACACATCTGACCTCTCTGCACCGAAATCCATGCTAGGGCATCGTGAATTTTCCTTTTAACGGGGTTCTTGCTCCCGCCAGACGGACCACGCTCCACCGAACGCGGCAGGGACGCCGGGGAGTTGGCAAGAGGTGGGGAGGGGTCGTGACGCGTGCGTGTAACACTTTGGTGTGAAGGAGCGATCACTCACACACTAATAGCTGCGAGATGCACACCCAACGCGACTTGACAGTTTAGTGACCACTGGTCATTTAAAAAAAAATCTTTTTTTATAAATTTAAAATTAATTTTTTTTTTAATATTAAAAATATGAGTTTTGGTCTTTAAAAGTGAATTTCACAGTGTGGTGACCAGTGGTCATTTTCAAAAAAAAAATTTTTGATAGATTTTTTAATTTTTTTTCAATATTAAAAATATGGGTTTTGTAATTTGCATCTTAAAGTAAATTTCACAATTTAGTGATCAGTAATCATTTTTAAATTTTTTTTGTTTTACAAATTTTTTTAAATATTAAAACAGTTTGCACCTGTAGATTGGATTTATGGGTGTTAGGGTCGTTAATATAGGAATATTTGAGTTTAATTTACGATATGAAAGTAAGGGAGTTGAGTTGGGGTTTTTTATTGAAGGGTGATTGAAACCCACCACCCATATACCCCCACCACACATCTCCCTATTAATACTTGCATACCATAAAAAAGAAATATACAAAGAAATTTTTTCATATATTTTTTTATTATTAAAAATTCCTTATTCAAATAAAAAACAAAATGGCCGTTATATGACAAAAGTAATTTTTTTTAGGGATAAAATTTTGTTTTTCTTGTTCTAAAAATGCAGAAAAACAAGGATTTTGAGGTCAGGTCAACACCGGTCAGTTGATACGCCATGTGGACACACTTAAGCTCACAATTGTATACAATATCCAACGCTTTGACGAGCGCAAAATGGTTTCTACGGTGCACTCATAAAACAATAGATCCAACACAAAAAAAACCTTTCACTGAGAAATCACCTACGGGCCTCCGTACAACGAACCCGCGAGTCACCACCAGATCGCAGTTCACCCTTTGCAGACCCACCGGTCACTCACACGGGCTGAAAAACACCATTCCATCGTTATAACTCACAAAGCGCATGACACCAATTAAACCCAGACCCGCACTTGGCTGTAACGAGGTCCACTCCTGATGGATCCCGGGTCCTCGGCCATCTGCCTCGCGCGCCCCCAGGGGAAAAAGAGTGACCAATAAAACCAGACGGGGGAATCTCGGTTCCATTTCGTTACGTGCCACCGACTACGTGACTGACCATTGTCCACTACACCTATTTTTATATATAGAAAAACACAAACTGCGGTTCGCACACCCCCCTTTCTTTCACCTACCCACCCACTACCACATGACAACTTTTAGAAAGAAGAAAGGGGGGTTTGTGAGTTCTCGTTGGTCATCCGAACGCAGCGTCTGCCGCCATCATCTTATTTTCCAGTGAAAAGCGCTTTTGATTGGCGGATTGATGATGGCAGTGAATTCGGTTCGGCGGTGCCTTTGCACTTTCCCTCCCCCACCCCCCGCTCATGCAATTTGCAAACGCGCGATGGGGAAATGAAAACGACACAAACTCGTGGTGTACGTGCAATTTTTAACTCACTTCCCTCCCCCACTACCCCCACAACCCACCGTATTCAAATTGAATAAAAATAAAAACGAAAAAAAAAAATGGATCAAAGAGCCGGAACCAAAGAGTTATGAAAAACTCATCCCCTCCCCTCATTCCCAATCCCTACCCCTACCCATTCCAATCCTCCGCCATAAAACCCTCTCCAAACTCAGATTCCCAGGAAATGACTAGAATCCAGCAGTGTCCACTTCACTCTCACTATGTCCACTCACCCACCACAAACCGGAAATGACGTCGGGGGGGGGGGGAGTGGACTGGTCAGTCATGGACTGGGGGGGAGTCGGTCAACTCAAATGCTATCGATGAGATTTGTGAAGATTTTATTAAAGATTTACAAAGATTTTACAGATTTTTCAAGATTCCCAAAGATTTTTTTTTAGAGATTTTTATAGATTTTTATAAATTTTTGACCAAAGATTTGAGATTTGCAAAGATTTAAAGAGATTTTTTTTTGACCCGTAGACAAGATTTTCTAGATTTGTCGAGTTTGTCGGACCTTTCAGTCATGGAAAAAATTCAAATGACGTCATATTAAATCAAATTAAATCCAATTCTCCTCTCCCCACCATCCAATTGCCCTCCCCATCCCCATAGTAAATTAAGTCAGCGTCGAGCTGGCTAATTAGCAACGCCGCAGGACCGAGGGTATTTCAAAGTGCACCCTGGGATGCAGCAGCAGGCGACGATGCAACCCCGGGGTCACGAGATTGCGTGATTAGTGCAAAGGTTACTGCGACGCCGTGGACGGTCTTAAGAAAAGGATTGAGGGGGAAAATAGGGATTGGGGAGGGAAAGTGATGGAGAACAGTTTGTATGCAGAGAAGGTGTGGGTTTGGGTATAATTTCCTTAAAGGAAGTCGGTCCACAATGCACCGGGGGACTCGTTTGCAAAAAGCCACCATGTAGTGGCGCTGTACAGTAAAAGATATTTCTCCGGCAATAAAGATGCAGATTCCATTTCCCAGGACTCAATAAGAAAAGGGGGAAAAGAGAGAAGATGATATTGAAAATCTCTTAAATCGATATACATTGTGCATGATGGGAAGTATTGGCAGATATCCTCAATTATAATCTCGCGAGCCTCATTTGCATGCGTTCATTGATCAAAATAAAAAATAAATTTTTTTTTTATTCTTCTAAGAAAAATAAAAGGTTTTTCACAAACAATTTAAATGTAAAAAAAAAATTATTATATTTTTACATAAAAGTAGTTTATTTTATGTACAGTATAAAGTTTCTAAACGTAAAGAAAATTGACTTCTGTAATAAAACTGAATAAATTACATTTTAAGCCTAACGGGCGTAACAGTATTTTTAGTGGTTCTTCTCACACTTATCCCTCTTGCTTCTTTTAAGTGTTTTGTCTCATAATGCAAGAGATTTGTCTAAACTTTTTCGTTTTATTCAATTGTGTGGTCTTTTTAGACGTTCTTAATCTTAGACTTTGAGTTCTTCTAACTTTATTTTGACCAGAGTAGCCATTGGCGAACTTAAGCATTATTTCTCTCTTCCTTTTCGTGATTCTTCAATTAATTTTATTTTTTCTTGCGTTTGCGATATTTTGAATATGCACTTATCTTTGTTACAATTGTTTATATCAGTTTTACTATATTTGTACATCATTTTTTGTTTTGTGAAAGATCTTTTACATTTATGTTATTTTTTTTAATCTAAAGGTGTTCGTAACTGATATTTGAATTATCACACGATGTAATTAGGTGCAGAATACATGAATGAATTCATCATCGACAGTGCGTTAATGATTCCTAACGACTCCTTCTCACTTTAAAAAAAAATAAAAAAAAAAATCACCCGCCATCTTTGATTCATTAGAAAAATCAACCAATGAATCATTCATTTGCGCGCAGCTGTTATCATCGTCGCCATGGAAACTAATTCAAAAACAATTTAAAAAAAATATAAAAACTGGGTGTTGGTTCCAAACGTTCCAACGATTCCAAAGGTTCTACAGGTGTATATACGATTCTCCTCCCAAAGACACCTGTGCGGCCACTCCCTCGATTGAAAACGAGAACAAAAGAACAATAAAAAGTCCCCATAACACAAACAACCCACACACATCTCATCCGGCGTCTCCCATCCGACTTGGCGGACCCGTCTTGCGGTCGGCGTGCAACAGATTCGCGGTGTTGTGCAAAGACGATATTGATCTTTGGAGACTCATTAACAATAAAGGACGAAGCTATGCAATATGTGCGCAAAGCCGAGTGCGCATGCGCGAGTGCATGGCCGAAGGGAGGAACGACTCGAGTCAATTAGGAATGGGAAATGAGAGGATAAGTGGGTCTCCCGTAGGAACCGGGGGAAGGAGACATCATCAATGATGAATTAAGAAATTGTATTACGAGTTTTAGGCAAAAGACGGCGTTGTGCTCGTCAATCGCGGCCGATGAGTGACGCGAGACGGGGAGCTGCGGTTGCCGGTTTTCGGCCAAATCTGGCAACGACATTACCGATATCGACGTTGTCACATTTCGAGAGGAGAGAAGAGAGAAGAGGAGTGGTGTGTGAGCGAGGTGGCATTGCGTTCGTCCTCATCTCGCTTCGTTTAATACGTTTATGGTGTAATTGACCGCGTTCTCTGTTCTGGATCCAGCACCAGATTGGCTCGGGGCAAATGCTGTTATCCGTCAATTACGATTGTGTCAATCAAACCCAGCGCCGGCTCCCAGATTAGAGTGACGCGCACGCGCCCAATTCACCACGACGCCGACGGCGAGAATGTCGACAGTTGAGACACAACTCCCTCCCCCAACGTCATTTTTTCCCCTAGAAAATCACCCGACCTCCTTATGACGAATTTTTTTTATTTTTATTTTTTTTTTGTAAAAAATTTTTTTTTGATGAGATGTTAATTACGTTTTCTTATAAAAAAATATAAATTGGGAAATGTGTTGGGATTCTTGGGAAGGGGGTCCTTCAATTTACGAGTGGTGCCCCTGGGCCACCGTCGACCCTCGATTTGAAACTCCGGTCCAATTATCGTCAGATTTAATCATTAACGAAACAAATATTTTATTCCGCTTCGACTCGCTGCCACTCGCGGCGGGGGTAGATTCGAAGGGTGGTGATCATGGCGACCCCTTGTGGTCACGGTCAAAACACATGAGAGAGTTTATTAGAATTTAAAAAAATATAAATTTTAATTTTTTTCTCTAATTTTTTTTTTTTTTTTTTTTGCTAAAGAGGGTTGGAGATTGTGAAGGGTGGTGAAATCCGTCATTGTGTGACGGGGAGAAGGCAAAGGGAGAAATGAAGGTGGGGAATGAGTGGGTCAGAAGTCGACGACGGGTCGCAGCGTTGCAGAAACAAAGCCGACAAAAGAATCGACGCACGCACGCGATCAATCTGCAGCTCCCCTTGCACAAAAGGGACCGGAGGGGTCAAGAATGGATGCCATCTGGCACGACTTAGCAGTTCCATTCCCTATAGACACCATGGACGATACCCTAGCAAAATAAACTTTCAAAAAGTCTTCTTAATACTTTTGCCCCTAATAGCCTCTCCGAGCCATTTGGAACGGGATAAAAGCCAACTTCCGGTTTGATTGACGGGTTCGAATTTTCAGGATTCGGAGCACCCGAGGGTTAGTTGGAGGTCTGATAGTTTCGGGTTTCTGGATCAACCAGAAGTGGGTTTCAGGACACTTAGTACCCGAGTGATAGTAGATGCCCAGTGAGTTGAAGAATCTACCCAAACAGGAAGTAGTAATTCTGAGTTCTGACCGATCCAAATGACAAAAAGACAAAATCCCGTAGAAAATTTCCAAGTTTGCCGCTCCCAGTTGTTCGGTGGGTGTACGTAGTCGAGTTCCCCCCTCCGAACCCACCCGGGACGGGCAATTTCAAGCCAGAGGGCGCATGAAAAGCCAGATGAAAAGACCCCATTGCAATATAATCTGAAAACAGCTTTTTCCTATTGTCCTCTCGGTCATCAATCACACGTAGATGACACCAATACGGAACGAGGGAAAGTGGAAACAGGACGTGAGGGTGGGGGTAGGGGGCAAAATGTGTGCTGTGCTGGGGGAAAGGGGGTAGGCGGAGGCGATATCACACTCAATAGGCACTAGTGCCACTGCTGCTGGGCAACACGTCCGGAAGTGTCCGCTGCACAACACGCCCAACGTCAAAGACAAAGAGCCGGGGGTTCGTATGTTGCGACGCACGTGTCTCGAACCTCCAATAGGCGGTACCACGTGGGAAAGACGTGGGGCCAGACAAAGGCTGCGCACGCGCATGGGACGCACCAAAAGCCGAGCCACACAGACGCATCAGGAAGGCGTGGGTGCTGCATTTAAAGCCCACACCCACTAATGGGCTCAGGCACCTTGCCATCAAATCCCCCTCACTTGCACGTGCACGGTATTAATCTCCTCTATTTTACACCCAAGCTTCTGTTTTCACACTTTATTTCATTTTTCCTATTTGTTTTTATAGTACAGTAATCCAAACATTTTATAGTTATTTCTAGTTTTTCTTTGTACGAAGTGTTTCAATTTTTTGAATTGTGTGAAAAATAAAAGTTTCTGAGTTTTTCAATTTTAATTTTGATTATTTTTCAATTTTAATAGAAATTGTTTCTCTCAATTTTTTTATTTTCACAAATTGTTCTAAATTATTCGAATTTTATAATTTTTCAATTTTTGCTTCAGTTATTCAAAAATTTCGACATTTTCTAACTTTTCAACTTTTTCGAATTTCGAGTTTTTCACAATTTAACTTTATTTTTCTTTTCCACATATTCCAATTTCTTGATTTAAAAATCAAACCCAAAACATCAAATTTTCATAATTTTTCGAATTTCTTGACTAATACCAGTACCTTATATTTTGCAAACCCGCAACCCAAAATATCAGCTTTAAGCCTTATCTGTTTTCCCATGCTGTGGTGTCTTTTCAGAATCCTCGGGCGGTCTATAACTCTGATCCTAGTTTGGGTATCTTTCTTTTTTCCCCACCACCCTCCCCTCTATAAAAGAAGGGTGGAAGTGGGTGGGTGAGAGGCCTCGATGGTGGCGGTGGCTGCTCCTGCGCCTATGGCAGTTTCATTTGTGTGAGACGCGTGAGATTCTAATTTCAAAGTAACGGCAGCTCAGGGCTCCCTCTCAGATAGGCCTCGTTTCTAATCTTGACGAACGCAGATAGGAAAAAAAACCAAAAAAAAAACCACTATTTTGCCTCAACAGTTAAAACCCAGCAGCTAAAAAAGAATTTAAATCTACCCATACCCCCATCCTCCCAATCGATCTCCATAAATAGATAAAAAAAAAAAAAAAAACTCCGTTAAAATGAAATTGTATTTTATAAAAGTTAGGCGGTCCGGTCGGTTCGACATCTTTGCTGGTCTGGAATCTCAATTGTCTCTAGAAGCTATTTCGAGAAGTCAAAAATGGCACTTCCGTTTTGATTTAAGAGTTTCAAATTTTCTGGACTATTAGTACCCGAGGGGTAGTAAAAGGTCTGAAAATTTCGGAATGTTTTGTATCTGGAAGTCGTATTTATAGCTCGGAATTGCAGTAAAGCCTATCGTAGCTCACTAAAAATGGAACTTCCGGTTTAATAAGAAATCTCAAACTTTCAGGAAACTTAATAGTTAATACCCGAGTGATAGAAAACGTTTAGAAAATTTCCGAAATTTTTTGCAACCGGAAGTAGTACTTTTTACCCCTCTAAATTGCAGTGAAGCCCATCAAGCCATCACAACTCACTAAAATCAAATCTAGAGCGGTTAAAAATGGCATTTCTGGTTTGATTACAGATTTCAAACTTTCAGGAAACACAGTACTCGAGTGGTAGTAGATGCCCAGTAAGTTTCAAGACTCTACCCAAACCGGAAGTTACCATTTCAGTCCATTCAAAACTCCTGATGGCATTAGACACATTTAAAAATCCATCTCTAATTCCACAAATCCTAAATTTTTCACTTTCGGTTCCGTACGGTCTCGGTGCGGTCAACCAATTCAAAATTCCTATCTATTTTAAACCCAAAAAAATAACAACAAACTGTGAAAAATGAGAGATGATGATGGGGAGAGTCGGGGAGGAGAATATGGAAGAGGGGGTGAAGGGAGAGACGGTTGGTTGCCCCGGTGGCCACACCGCAACACGTAGTTGGGATATCGATCACTGCCCGCCATGTCACAACTAATGCTTCAAGCTGACTAAAATCCAGCGTGACGTTCATATTTGGGTGCGCGTGAAAAATGAGACACGGGTCTGTGAGCGCCGCAACTGGAGCAACTCGCTCTTAATATCACTGTGGGTAAGAGCGTGGGCGCCCCCTAGTATCGGATTTGTTTATTATTAGACGATTTTTTAGGATTATAAGAATTTCTTTTATAATGCAGATCGGTTACGGTTTGATGGAGGAAGTGTGAAAATAAGTGAATAAGGCGGAGGGGAGAATCAATCATACAACACACCTGATTAGTAACGATGACAAGGTGATAACCTTCCGTTTCTCGCTTTCCATTCAGCTACAGGTGGAAAATTGAAAACGGAAGCTGTCAACTTGGTGTTTTATTATTCCCTTTACATAAATTTTGCTATAGGGATGAAGCCAAGGATGACGGAATTGGAGATAGGTGATGGCGAAATATATTTTGACTCGCGACATTTCCTCGTTTGGGTGTGGATTGGTTTATAACGATTTGAAATTTGAAGTCGAAGAAAATTCGAAAAATCAAAGTTTTCATTCGAAAAAATTCAAAAATTGAAATACTGTAGAAAAATTCGAAAATTTAATGTTTTCAATCTGCAAAATTCCAAAAAAATTCAATTTTATATCTCACAAAAAAACTACAAATAATTCTTTCAATTCATTCAACTCAATTAAACCAAACTAAATTGAACCCTAAAAATATTTCACTCTCCACCAACCACATTGAAACATCACTCAAAACCCATTAATCATCTCCCAATCCCTGAAAAACTTAATCAAATCTGACCTCGAACGCAAAATCGGTCAGAAAAATCAATCAATCATCAATATATCCACTACCAAACCTCCCCCTCCACTACCACCACCAAACATACCCACCCACCCCACCCAACAAAAACATCTGCATGACAATAGACAAACCCAAACCAAACATTTCTCTTCACCTTGTCCTAATTCCCTTTCCTCTGCTCATTTTATTTATTTTCATTTTTTTTATCTATATATATATATCTATCTATCTATCAATCCCTTTCTCCACCTCCGAAAACGTGCGAGTTCTGCCGTGAAGCCAGCCTCACTATTTACCCAGCAAGAAAAAGGAAGCAAAGCTGCAATCCGTATTCCACGCAGGGTTTCCATCTGGGATAAATAGTTGGTATCAGTTAGAGGCAATAAAAGGGGATTCGACGCCTTCTCACATCCACATAACGATCCTTAGTCTCCATCGAAGACCGAGAAATCTCATCTTTCGACCAGGAAACCACACGGACCCACCAGTCCACCACCACCAAAAAAAGAAAAAAAAAGTGACAAGCAGAAATGGAGTGTCCGGTTTTGAAAATGGTGGATGAAGGTCGGGTCATTTGCAGCGCCGTCTGCCGATGCATCACGCGGCCCCGCACGGCCCCAATAAGCACACTTTCAATTAATTCTGATTATCACCGCCTGAATCGCGCCGGCCGAACGGCTGGGCCAGTGCGCACGCGCTGTTTGCTCTCGCTCCCAACTTCCCACGTTCGTGACACGGGGTCGGAGGTCGTCGAAAATCTATAGGCCAGACACTGTGCACTGCCTGCGGAGCTACGGGCAGTGCGAGGCAGAGGGAGAGGCGTCCACTGTCACTACACAACATTAAGATGATTAATGTTGCCATGGCTACTGCCGATGCGGCCGCAATATATGAACACGCTGCGAGAGACGCGAGTCGTCTCGCCGCTGTGCTCACCTTTAATCCCATCCACCTGCATGGCGTCTGACACAATATTTCATTGGGGTGCGCGTCTTATCGCGACTCCATCTTTAAAGCGACTTTCCTATAAATTGCGTTACGCAACCCGGCTCCAGCTCCAGCTCCGGCAACTGGCCCCGGTTCAAGGCCTCGTCAGCTTGTCACGGTGCTGTTTCAATCTCAATCTCTCAACAAGGGCTGTGTCTGGATCTGGATGGCAAATGAGCGCTGTAACATTTTGGTCCATTTTAAAATTTAAAATATCACTTTCAGTTTGATTTCGAACTGTTGAGAGAAAAATATTTTACTGTTTTTGGTTAAACCTTATGTTCCATAAAATGCTCTCAAAGGGCTACTAGTATTTTTTGCCATTACTCGATGATTAAAACCACTTCCGGTCAAATTTAGACCGTGAAATTTTCATGACGTCACATTTAGCTGATGACTTATGTAATCCTAAAAATTTTATGGTATCTATTAAACCGGAAGTGCCTTTTAATGCTCTAAAAGGCCTACTTTTGATATATTTCGTCATTCGGAGCGAGTATTAAAACCACTTCCGGTCAAATTTGGACCTTGAAATTTTCATGATACCAAATTTAGCTATTCGCTTACGTAACCCTAAAATTCCTAGATTCTAACTCAACCGGAAGTGGCTTTAATCAGTCTTCCAAATGAGCAAAAAAATAAAAAAAAAATAGTTAACTGATCCTATAAAATAAAACTAACCCATTTAAACCTAACTTTACAATTTAAATACACCACCATTTATCTCGGCTAAACACCTCGTTACAAGCTCTAATTACGTTACAAAGACGTTCACAGGAATCCACTAATTTCTAACCAAGTAAATTACAATTTAATAAAATGCCCTTAAACATGGTTAAATCAAATTCCCAACCCATCTCATCTAAAAATCTAGGTCAAAACCAACAAAAAATAAAACAACCATAATAAACTCTTCAAACTTTATTCCTCCGCATCTTTATCAAACTCTGCATTTCTTCTCGCTCTCGCCCCTGTCTCGTCGGGGTCTCGACATTCCGGGGTTATCGCAGTGTAGCGATGGCAACGTAAACACCCGTTCCATTCGCCTGTCACAACCAATCACCAGGCAAAACGATTGTTGCGTCTTCCGTTACAAATTTACATTAACAAGAATAAAAACCCACCCGAGCGTTGCAACAACAACAAAAAAAAAAAACTTTTTTCCTCGTCCGAGTCACAGAAATGAGTCAGCAATGCAAAAATGAAAGCCCACCCTCGACCGGTCACTCCTCCTGACCCCCCCTTGTCTCTCACAAAGACATGAATGAAGAGGAAATACAAGAAGAAGTGTTAAACAACGTTTCTCAACCCAGGGTCGACCCACCATCTTGTTTTCCTCACGCCCACCAACTGTCCAGGTGTTTTCTTCGAGGGTCAGTTTGCAACGAACGCCAACAAGAACACAAAGAACCCGGAGTTTCAGCGATCTTAATCGCCCAAAAAGCCATTGTGACACCAAAGAGGGGAAACAGGAACGAGAAAACACTTTCTGTGGGTCCCGTGACCATGGCAACGGGTCGAGTGACCACCCGATTTATTTTTTCTTCATTTTTCACGGTCTCCGGCCAAATTAATTGGACAAATTCGAGGCAAGCGGCAATTTATTCGTGTGCCAATCTGTTTTCATCACAGCTCGTTCACCCCCCGTCACCAAGTCGCTTCGCCACCCCCTTCACCCCCCCGTCCCAGCTGGAGGTCCCTTCTGCATTTGGGCTGCTGGTAAAATTTACGCATTGTGCCCTCCCCTAATTAGGGCCCTTGCGCTTCAATACCTTTGAGAAATGAGTTTTAATTACACGAAAAATTTCTCTGTGTGCCTCGTCCCCAGGCTAATTTACATACTAACTTCCAATTACGTTCCTATCAACCGCGCCAAGTTCCCTGGCCAACGCGTGCGCCCCCTGGGGTTCGTGCCGCCCGCCATTTTTACTACACTATGTAGGAGGAGTCGCATTCAACTTTCATGCGACCTAATCGTAAATGACATCATTTCAGACCAAAAAAAAATTAAATCAAAATCAAGGACGACCGGTTGCTTTTTTCTCTTTTTTTTTTTTTTTTTTTTTTTTTAATTTTTAAAAAGTATAACTTCCTGTACGAAATTTTCTTTTAAAAAAATAATAATTTTATTTATTTTTTTTTTGTTTATCTCGAAATCAGTGGACAAAGGTCAAGGATGTAAATAAATCGCGCAGCAGGTGAAACGCAACTGTACGGTAAACAGAGAAATCGACGGGAAGTCTCGCTATAATTTTCCCTAACTTTTTCGCTCCGAACCCCGCGAAATGCGAACAACTCCACCCCGTGGTGCAACTAATACCCCACTAATAAAGCACTTAACCCTTTGAGCGAGTGAGTGAATAATTTCACTAAACCCAGTCGATTCCAACACAAGCGAAACAAAACCAAATAAAAATCGCGTGACTCCATCAAATACCGGCGGACCTGCGGGACCCCGCAAAGGCGTTGCCCTCCACTCATTAGCCGCCAAGAAAAATGACTCGCACACCCACCTTTGCCCTCACCTCCAATTGAACAACAAAACCCGTTTCATTAACAAACAAAAAAAAAATTAAAAAAAAAAATTTAAAAACAACCAAAAAAAAAAAAAAAAAAAAAAAACACGAACCGCAATTTGTCAGCGGCACCGACCGGCATCCGACCCGGCATCGCACCGCACCCACACCGCGGCATGCGAAGCGACATTCCAACACACGGCGAACCCCGAAACCCATTCGTGAAGCACGCACTAATTACGGGAATAAAGAAAACCTACCTCCGATAACGATCCCACACAGCACCGGTGTTGCGCCGGGAAGTACGGCGGGGTTAGCCGTCGATGGCACGGCACGCAGCCGTCCGTCCGCGGCCGGCGCCGATCGGGGTGTGTGCGAGCACGCGGCGTGCATCGGCGGTTGCGCCCGGGCCGATCCTCATAGAATGCCAACGACCATTTTTATGGAACGGCGAGAGAGAAAAAGCGTGCAGCGAAAGCGTCGTGGGCTCGCAGACCCCCTCGTCCCTCATCTGCAATGCGATGTCGGATTCGAGGTAATTATCAAGTTAATACGGACCATTATAAAGAGCGGAGCGCCATCGCACATAACCACACTCCCAGACACACACACGGCACCCAACACACACACACACAAGAGAAGAGTGAGTGAAAGTGGAGTTTCTGCATTTATAACTCCCCTCCAATAGCTGTATTAATTTGTAAACTAACAAGGCGCGAGCAGAGCCGAGCGCTCATGCAACTTTCATACATTTTAAAGTGGCTGAGCGAAGGAGGCGGCTTTTGTTTCGACAAGCTCATGCATGCTAAGCGACCCCCAAGGCACACCACCGATTGCCCTCGCACACCCTCCCGCGCCGCTTTCCCCTCTGCCCGCTTTAATTTTTAATTAAAGCCCCGTCGTCTTCGCCGCTAAAGACGAGGACCCAATGGGGTGTGGGTGGATGGGTGGCCGTAGATGGGTGCTCGGACAGGGCCGATCGGCGTGCCGGGGGCAGGGAACTGGGGTCGGGGGATCATCCATATGAAACAGTCGTTGCAACGAGGCTGCGCTTGCCACGCTTTTCATATTTAACAGGTTCGTTTTGGTGATGAGGCCTCGACGCAATTTCCACGACGGGAAATATTGGCGAGTAATCCGAACGCCGAAGCTCATGTTAGAAATATGAGGAGCACGCGCCCCGACTCCACCTCCCCATCCTTCCCCCCGCGCTCCTTCTCTCTACCCCGCACCTCCCACTTTTACTTCACTCGCTCCTCGTCCGACATTCGCTCGTCGTCGTCGCCGTCTGTTTATTCAGTGGCACGCGAATCAAGAAAAACTCAATCGAAAACATAAACCACACCAGTCAAAGCCCCCTCCTACCGAACGCGGCAACCCCGTAAAACGACGTTCAGAGAAATAGAAAAAAAAAGAAAATTTGTTTTTTAAGGGGTAATGTCGAATTAGAAATTGGGTATTGTTATTGCTCATTGCAAAAATCCAATTCCATAAGAAATAATTTACTTTTTTTTTTATAGAGTGGGAGGTTATTGGGATATGAGTTAGAATTTAGAACGTTTCAAAAATAATTTTCTAGCAGAATTATGAAATAATAAATATATATATAATAATTAATTATTAATATAAAATTCCAATTGGCTAAGAAATCTTTCTTTTTTTTTTTTTTTGAGAAATAAGGGTAAGGAATGTGAAAGGATAAGAATTTAGAAAATAGAAAAATTCCAAAAATTCAATACCCTCAAACTTTTTTCTAGTGGTATTTATAATAAAAATAATAATTATTTATCATTACAAAATTTCAATTATCAGAAAATATTTTTTTAAATTAAAAATTAGTGGGTTACGAGAAATCTAAATTTCTAATTTTTCAAAATTCCCACAATTCCAATTCTCTAAAATTTTAATACCCCTTAAAAAAAATTTTAGTCGTTTTTATTTATGTATCGATTTATTGTTATAACTTATAACAATTCAATTGTCTAAGAAATTAATTTTTTTTTCTTGAAAAATGGGGATTGGGTTTATGAACTACAGTATGTGAACTTCGAATTTCCCATAATTCCCACAATTCACCACTCCTTAAAAAAAAGAAAAAAAAAAGAGTATTTTTAAATTTCTATATAATAAAATAATTGATGATTATAAAATAGCGAAAGGCGCTTGATGTGAAATTTATGCAAAACGCATACATCAAAGTGTAATTCAAGGGGAATTTTAAAATATCACGTAGGGAATAGTGTTTAGTTAATGGAGGGGAGAAAGAGAGGAGAAGAGAGACGCTACACGTACTACAAAATACGGACTTTTGCTTCATTTGCATACATAAGCACAATTTCTTCGACGAGACGCCATTACGAGTTAAAGGGGGGCGATTCGAAACGCAGCGCGTCTGAATTATGGACCACGTGCCTCGTGCTCGCGATAATGTCGTGTTGACGTCGCCTCTGACACCGGGCTAAATAATTTGGGGCGTCGTGCGCGTCTCGGGTCATCGTCACCGACCGTCTTCAACATCTCGCCATTTTCCCGGAAAAACGCCGACCGCCGCATTTCCCTAGGGTTCCTTCAACTTTCCTTTCCTCGTAAATCAGAGCGCCATCTTGCGACAAGCATCTCGGGGCTCGTCATCGACAAAGTCCGTTTTTGATTGATGGATGCATGTTCGGCCGCCATTTTTGTTGCACTGACAAGTCACTTGCTAATGGAAATAAATAGGGTGGCGTCTGGTTCGGCTGTTCACGATTAATAGACGCCGAGATTTTGCACGCCAAATTGCCCACTCCCTTCGCCCGAGGTGGCGACAACTCCCCCCGGGGTGCGATGTGCGAAACACCGTAGTCGTTTAGACTCGTTATCCTGAATTGACGTTTTAGGCCTAATTGGACCTCATTTTTACTTTTGTGTTTTATTTATTTATTTCGGGGCGAATAAATTACGCGTTGAATTAAGGTCAGCGAGAGGTTTAAAGCAGCTTTATAAAATAAGCTTTAACCCATTTATTTAATTCAGATGCATTAATCAACTCTCCAAATTTTTGAATGCCGTCTTAATTAAAACCACTTCCGCTTTAACCCATTAAAACGGATACTGCTGCGTCTGGTTTTGGGACGTCTTTGCCAGTTGGAATGGGGAGTTTTAAATTAATTCAATTTAATATCAATTAATTTCTGTTTTTGCTTCAAAGATTAATTGCTATTATGGTGGCTTCCGGTTTTAACTCTACTTGCGACCCATTTTGGTGTTTGCTGTAATTAAACATTTGAGGCATTTCTGAGAGATGCAGTCACTTCCGATTTAAAGCAACTCTTTAACACAGTATACCCATAAAAAGTTTTATTTACTTTAAAGAGCATTATAGGAATATCCAGAAATTATGTCATAAAGGTAAATTTACACTGGTAAAAAATACCACTTCCGATTTACTTAGACTAATCTGATTTTACTTTTTAGGAACTCCTGCAATAATATACACTACAGATACAGAACCAATAAAACCGTTTGTACCCACTTTTATTTTAATCAAAACTGATTTTCAACACTTCCGGTTGAAGTAAAAACTGTCACATACCTTACAACCTACAAATAAAACCGGAAGTAACAAAAAAATCACTCCAAACAGCAGAAAACTCATAAAACCCATCAGTCAGCAGCCATTTTTCCATAAACAATGACGTCACTTCTTATTTCCACACTCAAAACAACCCACAATTCAATATTCCCCACTTTTTCTTCAAAAAAAAAACCCACCATTGTATCTTTCCATTTCTATATATAAAATAACCGCGAAATAAAACTTAAATCCCCTACACGACCAAAGTGTAGCGACACGTCACTCAAATCCCCAAAGAAAAGAAGAAAAAAGTATTAAAAAAAAAAAGAAAAAAAAAAGAAGGGGGGTTGAGAGGTGGAGTAGGATGGCTATCACCTCTCCTCACGGACGTCTGGGATCTTGTGGGAGGCAATTTCTTTATCTCGGGGAGGCTTAAGTCTGTAGACGAGGGCGCAAACCCGGAGGCCGCGGGAGATTAGGCCACGTGAAGCGTCGTCGGCCACTCCACACTCATGATTAGGCCGCTGTACCTAAGCTCGCAGATCCCTGCCACTATCTCGTGACTGGAACCGCAGTTGGGGACAGTCCCCTCCACCAGGGGTCTTCCAAAAAAAAAATTCTAGGAATTCATAAGGGTCTCGCGTCCCTCTGGATTCGAGTGGAGTGGACGTTGTGCCTACCAAACAGGAAGTGGAATCCACTGGTAAAGCCACGAGATGGAGGTTTAAATCCACTGTTTACCAAATTTATTTTACTTTTTTATTTTCTATTTTTACAGGCAGACATAATGAAACCATGGCAACCGGAGATGGCACTTGATCAGATCAAATTCGAGCGATGAATCACTCAAAACACCCACTTCGAGGTCTTCGACACACACGTGCCTCACTAATGCCTTTTATTTCCCAATCTAGGGATGGAAATTTGTGTACGGTAGCAGAGGATCACGTTTGCCATCCTCTGCTACCATGTACTAAATTTCTTTCTCACGTTGCAAATGCTTATTAAAATTAATACTGTGTCATGTAAGGCTTGCAAAACATTTTTAACTTGCCTACTTTTGTAGAATTTGTGTTGATTCAAGACTTGAGACTGTCTAAGATCATGTGGCAAATTGCATATATGGCCAAAAGTAGTCACTGACGACCTTAAGCATCATTTACACACTCACTCTTTCTCACATTGTTACAGCTACATATACGTTGGATGTGCAAAATAGAAATTTAGTGTATAGTTACAGAGGATGATTTTGCATGTAATCAAAAACCATTCTCTGCTACCATGAATATATATGTAACTATAGCTGAGTCAAACACCATTGACAGTAAAAAGGAGTCGAGAAAGAATACATTACCGTACTCCATCTTAACTCAGACATATAGAACAGATTAACAATGTTAAAAAAAAACCAATAACACAACTAAATACTAAAGTACATGTAATAATGATCCAATCAATTTGCTCCAATATCTTGAATTTGTATTTGCAAGAAATTTATTCATCACTTATCCCATTTCATCCAGAACTGATGAATCTGACACACAGTATTATATTATTCAATAAAAAAATTCTGAATGTCAAAAACACATTGTAACAATTTTGCAAAAAATTATTAGATTGAGTTCTACGTTTGTTTACACGCGACGACACTTCCGGGCGCGGATAATTAACTGAGGCTGCTTGATCCCGTATTTGTACACCTGCTAATCAAACAATTATCCTTAATCCACGCGGGCTCGGCAGCCATCACGCGCTGCTCTTGCGTGCAAGCCAACATAAACTACTCGGCAAATCGACTTGATACCGTACAAATCTCTTTTGTCTCTAAAGAGTGCGAGGAACGCGGGGTGGCGAGGGAGGGCTGCAGGCAAACGAGAAACGATGGGAAAACAAAGTAAATCACACGCGCGAAGTCAAAATCAATGAAAAATGCAAGAAAAATACAAGTTTCGATTTTGAAAAAAAATCGAAACTTAGCGCATTTTCGCCATTTTTCACACTTTCCACACGCAGGTGAAGAGAAAAAAATGTGTGCGGGAACTTATTTCCATCACATTTATTGCTTTCCCCCTCATCCTGAGTCGCTGATGCGTTTTCCATTTGGCATTCGCGGAACCGAGGGAAGAGGATTTCGATGGCCGCGGCTAAGTGTCGACTGGGCTTGCGAGGGCCGCAAACGGCGCTTCTCTCTCCCTCCGACTCCCGTCTTCCGTTCGCTCGGCACTCGAGATGCCATCTCATCTGCACGGCTTCCCGCGGTGCGCGAATAAATTCCGGCCGCGGCGCCCCGTTTTGCATAAAAAGCGCCGGGGCTTTGCGACGAGACGCGCAAACTCGCTTAGAGGGAGGTAAACTAGTGCCGAGCAACACCAACATCATAGACAAGTGTCAATCACTGCGAATTGGCGTCGGGAAAATAAAACGCCAGCTTCCATCGGCCCTCATCCGTGAAGAACGCGCATCGCGTCCCCAGCTCTTCTTGGGCTTTTTAATGGCGGAATTATTAAATTTCCAATACACTGACCGCGAGAATGAGTAATTATGGGCGGACGGAGGGTGACAGGCGAGCGCGCGCGCCGCGTTCGACGAAAATGAAATTAAGAAGGCACATTGGCGGCACTCGCTGATCAAGTTAGAGCCCGGTTCCCCCAACACCCCGCGCTCCCAGCCCCGGCCAATGCGCTTGCGCGCCGGAAGCTGTGACTAATACGCCGCTCGCAACCGGGGTTAAAGGTTCCGTCGAGACAAGGTGGCGACGATTGGCGGCCAAATGGAGGAAAAATTCGTGTTGATGCCAATTTCAGGGCCTTGATTCAATTAAACGCCTAGACTTGTATATACCCAGAGCCAAAAATAGAATTTTATATC
This sequence comes from Geophilus truncorum, assembly GCA_034695745.1. Classification (NCBI taxonomy): domain Eukaryota; kingdom Metazoa; phylum Arthropoda; class Chilopoda; order Geophilomorpha; family Geophilidae; genus Geophilus; species Geophilus truncorum. The sequence continues at coordinate 52,221 of JAQFZP010000044.1, read as the reverse complement.
TGTTGGAAAATCCATTGTTGAGTCATCTCCAGTCTCTGTTTCTTCTGGACATACAGTTTAACAGTTACCATTTATCTATCTTGTGGATATAGGGTAATCTGAAGTCAACATATGGGTTTCTTCAAGACATTAGTTGCGTTCAATAAAGGCGAGTTTTGTGTTAAAAGTGTGTGTGCTGATTGGTTGAATACAGTAGTAAAACGGAAGTGACGTCACACTTTTTAACACAAAACATGTAAAACTCTTATAACATCTGCTTTTTTGAATGCAACTACTGGTAACAAAAATGTCTCTGTTGACCTTAAACAACATTCATTCATTCATTTGGTAACAAAAACTCAGTTCCTGATGATGACCACAAACCCAGTGGTCGAACCCTGCACTTGGTGTACTTTAGTGATAAATTCAAATATTAAATCTAGATAATCACCAAAACCTCATCAATTCCGCTAATGAAAAAAAATTAAAATTCTAAACTCTAAAAACGTGAAAAACATTTTTCAACTACATCTTCCCGCACTCCACCACAACTTGGGGATGAACGAACCCACGCCATCAATCAGAAACGGAGTGAAAATCGTCTGGATTTTTACGAGGCAACTTGGCACTCTCCCATCCCATCGCATCGCTGGCATTTGCTCGTCGAGTCTACCGAGCGAGCGGCGGGCGCAGAGTGGCGGGAGCGGGGGCGGGCAAACCCCGAGGCCCCACCCTCGTGTTTTCGCATTGTGGATTCGTCTTCCCTTCTGCCTACTTATTATGCACGACCGTGACCTCACCCTCGCCTCATTTCCATACGCCAGGGTGCGGTAAGCCCCCTCTGCCAAGCACTGCGCATGCGTCGAGGGAATAGCCACCCAAGAGCCCGGCTGTCAAGAAGTGTCAATCACACGAGCCGCAGGCGCACTAAGCTCGTCACGTGACAAGACGCGCATGAAATCACAGGCCCCGGGCTCTTGGCATGGCTGCGGGTTCCACATTCTTTTTCTTCCCTTCCCCACCCCTCATTGTCGAGCGACGACAGACGCTGTTAATTAGCAACGGATTCGCTGACCCGCGACCAATGTCCAGGTCGCGGGGCCCCCATTTAAAAAAGGAAAAAAAAAACAAAAATAACAATAATAGGCCTATGGGGATTTTTCACACACCTCGAGGCATGGGTGGTCTATTAATAGACACCCGGTGTGTGTCTAACGAGGCACGGCGTTCGTGGTTGAGTAGTCGCCCAAGGTGCAGTTTGTGCTTGGATTTCCCTTCAATTATGCTAATGAGCTGCAAAATATTTTTTTTTTTTTATTTTTCATTTTCTAATTATTATTTTTGTTTTCATGAGGTAAAATGAAGATTAGTCTTAAAAAAAGAAGGGAAAAAAATAAACCTAATTTTAATTTTTTTTTAGTGGCAAAAATTTAATATTTTTTTTAGTGGCAAAAATTTAATATTTTTATATAAAAAAAGTTTTTAAAAATAAAATAGACCTAACTTTAAACAAAAAAAGATTTCAAAAATTTAATATTTTTATAAAAATTATTTTTAATAAAACAGAACTAACTTAAATTAAAAAAAATTTAAAAATAAAATATATTTTTCATTTTTTAAAACTAATTTCTTCAAAAAAAATTCTTTTTTATTTTTATTTTAATTTTTTTGTTGTTAATTTCTGAGTAATCGCTTCGATCAACACCAGCCATTAATGTTTACAAGACAAAAGACCTTGCCAGAATGGAATTGGACTTGCAGTGGCGCGCGTCCTCATCCCACACTGATTAAGCCTACATTTGGGATTCAAAGTGATTGCATCCAGCCTGATAAGCAAAGAGAAGGCAACGTCGATTCCTTCTCTGCATACTGATCATTTATCTACCTGACTCAAGTAGCCAATCACACCCCTATCATTTTAAACCGCCATTTTCCTAGTTATTTCTCCCTTAAAAAAAATATAAACAAAACTACAGGTTCCGAGCCATAAACATCTCTTCCAGCATCACTAGACCTTTAATTTAAATTATATTTATTTTCCCTGTTAGCCCCAACTGTAATAAAAATATGAGGTCATTTAGCAAACAACATCTCATCATTTTTCTAAATAAAACACATGTATTATTTTTTATATTAAATACACGCAACGCGAGCACAAAACCCATCATTAAGTGCAGTGCGGTAAAGATCATGTTTAATTCGCAATGGCAAATGCTCAATTTATTCCCGCTCACACCGCTTGCGTGACTATTCGCCATTTTTTTTTTTTTAAGTTTTAAAAATGGAAAAAAATTATTTACATTTCCCCCTCAACTTAAAAATTAAAAAAAAATTTTTAGAAAAAAAAAAAATGTAGACATCTTTTTATTATTTTTTAAAAATTTGATTCCACCTTCATTCACAGCACGTATTAATTTCAGCCACGCGCAGGCAAATTAGCACCACGAAACAGATGTAGTAGACAACCCTTTGGAATCTTTTTATTTCTGCAATTATACAACACCTGATGAATAACACAGGTGTGCGTAAAAATTAAAACTCCCCTAAACATATGGAGAGATTGTCAAGTTTTCTTGGGCAGTTTCTTATGTTTGAGTCATTTTTAGTGTACAAAATACACTTTTCTAATTAAGCACACATAAATAAAGCTGGTTTTAGAATTATTTTAGCATTGTCGTTAAAATAGACCTAAACTTACTTTAAAACGAGTGCAAATTGTGGTAATTGCTCAAGAAAAGTCGACTCCGCAAATAGTGCGCGGGTGTACTATTCGAGAAAATATGGTAAGTCAGCATCTTCGATTAACCACACTTGTTCATACTTTGCAAAAGATAATTTTAACATTGTACAACAGAAGCCGCCCTCTAATACTTACTTGTTGCTATTTAGCAATTATTGCTAAAGGACTAAATCTACTGTTATAACTGATCTATTGTATTTCTCACTCTTATTAAAGGTTTTAGAAACCATAGCAAAAAGACTACGGTTTTTATAAAGCTCCAACTAATGTTCGAAGAAATACAATATCTGTACTAGTCGCATTCAAAAAGTGTCTTAAAAAACAAGTTTGCTGATTAGTTGAACGCAATTTCTGTCCTAATTGGAATTGATCAGAATAAGATGTTTTTAAGGGTGACCACTGACATTGATGAGCATCTTTTAAGATTTAAGACTCGTTTTGGCTACATTTTACAGTGCTACAGGTATGTCTCTCACTCTCAGTTCATGTCAGATGATTAGGGTGAATTTTGTTGAATTAGCAATTGTTGAAATAACACACAAGTGACCATGATTTTTAACACAACACACATAACAGTGCTACTAGCAATAACTTTTGTTTTGTGACAGATCGCATATAATTATATAGTAGTTGCTCGAGGCCACCCTCAAATACTGGCTGTACCCAATTAAGAGCCATTGCAAAAAGAAAGTGATTTGTATAAAAGTCGCTGCTTATCTTCGAGGAAATACACTCTTCGGCAATCTTAAACTCCACTTGTTACTTAAAAAAACTTTCAAAAACCTCGACGACGTAATTAAAAATATTCATATTTCAGTTGCAATTCCCAACCCACCCCCTTCAAAAAAAAAAAAAAAAAAAAAAATGTCGCCACAGAGTCGTCCATAGAAGCCTACCGCGGTTATGGACTTAATTGATTTTAGAATTAAGATTTGCCAGCCAGCCATTCAACCACCCACCCACCCCCTCACTTTAATACCCTTCTTGCGTCTAATGATGAATCCTCTGCCTCTGAGCTATGTGGTTTGAAGAAGATTGAAGAAGCACGTGCACTCATTTAGAACGCCCTCTCCCGACGTCATTCTTCTTAATCTCGACTGGTATTTTATAATTTGCTGTGCAAAGCTTATTGACGAGAAATCCAAATATTTTGCGACGCCGCTCATTGCCGCGGCGCAAACACAAAACACGCGCCTTCTAATGAGCCTATTATGAGACGCGCGCTCACTAAATCCCAAAATGGCTGCCACTCGAAGGGGAAAAAAAAAGTGGAAATATTAAAACAACAACACCGAAACAAAACAAGGGATGGGATAGGATAAAGCGGGAGTTGAGTACAAACCCCCTTCGTGGACCCCCTTCAATCTCTTTTTCCTCCCCCATCATCTGACGGCGCAAGGCTTATGCAAATGCCCGTTATTCATCATTCTTGAGATCTCCACCAGGATTACGGGCTGATGTGGTCGCTAGGCGGCGCCATTTGCAGCGACCCCCCGCTAACCGCATCCCTCGACGATAGATGGCACCTTCCCTCGTTGCAAAAAACGAAAAAAAAATACCTTTTTCAGAGTTTAAGAATAGAAGTTCAAAATTGCTGATAAAAATGTTTGTGTGTCAATAAAATCTCGCCATTTCTCGTTTTTTTTTTCTAGTTAATCAGAGGATTTTTATGTTGGGATGAAGGCAAGATGGCGTCCAAACTCAATTTCTCACTTCAAATGATTGAAGATCTTTTTCACTCTTGATGTGAGTTATTACTGGTTGTAGTCAAGTTATGGAACATACTCTTGAATCATTTGAGTCATGTGATAATAATAACCAATTAGAAAGCAGAAATTTTAAATTCTCAAAAATTTCATTTTTTTAGTCTAAAAACTACAAATCACAAATCGCAAATAAAAAATCTCATCAAATTTTCAGATAACTTTAAAAAAATTATCACAAATCTCATTAATAGCTTTTGAAATCATCAAATCAACATCAAAGACTTTTACAGCAGCTTCAGCCAATCAGAATTCACCCACATCAACACTGAAAAACATATAAATTACAACAACTCCAAAATATCCCCCCCCCCAACACCAACACCAACACCAAAAAAAAATTCAAAGTTATTTAAAAACCCTAAAAATTCCAGTAAATCTCATCTAAATCTCTCAAAATCATAATAAATCTCACAAAATCGTAAGAATACCAACTTTAATCACCACCACCACTTTCACATCACCAAACCCCCACTTATACCAACTTCATCAAACAACGCAGACAATCAAAAATTCCCACCAATCACATCTCACCCAGACCAAAATCCACCATTTCACAACAAATAATTAAATCTTAAAACCCCTCCACCACCCACCACTTCTTCACCACCCCTTTTCACTTGAGCCACACACATCTACAACTCGGGGGTGTTGATTACATCTAGCTGTGCCTTCAGCTCATCTCACCCTCCATCCGGCGCTGCTATTTCATTGGGGAAATCAATTGGACAGCTCCTCGACTGAGGTGCGAAGCAAATGAAGAGAGAGACGAGAACAGAAAGAGAGAACGAACCAAGAGAAATATGCATATTCACGCTGATGAATGCGAGCAAATTATATTCTTACTCTGACAAGCCTATCAATTGGCGACAATTCCCTGGAAATGGGAACAGCGAGAAAACGCCGACCGACGTTCCGACAGCCCCTCGCTGACCCTACGGCCACGGGGATGAAGGCGAGCAAATTGAACATTACAAGTCTCTTCTCGAGCCCTGTGGCATACGGCATCCTTCCTACACATCACCTATTCCCGCCATTAAAGGACTTGTTTCACAAAACCCCTTTTTTTTTATGAAAAAAAAAATATAAAAAGGGGGAATTGGAATTGAGGTCGAGTTGCCAACCAATTTCGAAATATATTCAAAAAACACAAGAGGTTTTTTTCTAACACGTGTTGAAGCGAATTTTGCTTGTGGATGATTTACCCCCACCTTCCTCTCTTTTATCCCCACTTTTACAGGTTAGAGAAAATATTAAAAGATATTTGTTATTTTACACACACACATATATATATATACCATACATATAAACTTATATATACAGAATATATAAAACAGTTTATCCATAGATTATTTATCCGTTTACTCCTACTTTCTTTACCCCCACTTTCATAAGTTGTTTGAAAACTGAAATTGTGATGAAAACAACCTATTAAACTTATTCAAAAAAATTTGAGAGCGATGTCATCCATAAATAATTTACCCCCACTGTTACATCAATTATAAAAACTAAAATTTTAATAATAAATTTAAAAAAAAACACAAAATTTTTATCAACACATGTCAAACCAATTTCACCCACAAATGATTTACCCCACTCCCACCCTTACCCCCACATACAGAAAAAACCAGAACTTCTTATTAAAAAAAAAATTTCTTTCAATTTCAACACATGTTATATCAAATTTCACCCACAAATGATTTACCCCCACCCCACCCTTTACCCCCACTTTACAGCAATATGAGAAAAAACAAATTACCATAGAAAAAACAGGAAAAAATTATTACAAAACGTGTCAAAAGGGGAAAAAAGGATTTTTTTTTCTCAAGATGGGGGTATACAGTATGTGTGGGGGGAAAAGGAGTTCGTCACGCGCAAAGCACGTGCCTGACCGGGCGACACCCCGCCAGTCGATAAAGTTGGCTCTCACCGTGGCAAATTTTTCAATAATATGCAAAAGAAGAAGAGATTGGTTCATGCGGGGGCGGATGGAACGCGACGCGCTGCGCATGCGCATATGTGCTTCACTTTTCTTTCATTATCAACTGTTTTTTAACATCGACAAATAACACAAAAAAAATTGTTTTTATATATCTATTTATTTTTAAAAAATATGTAAATATTTAATACGTTCTTCCTGTAATTTACCTGCTGATGCAAGGGTTGTAATAACAGGTTGCAATGTTAGATATCGATGGAATATATAATTAGATGTCACCCATCTCCTTATGCAAATTAACATCCCTTGCTGACCACTGTAATAATTATTGCGACCAAGCTATAATTTGGTCCGAACCCAATCGATTGCATGTTTCTCCATTTCTAGTGACTTTTCAATTCATTTCCGGTACAAAAAAAAAAAAAAACACAAAATTTTTTTAAAATAAATTTACATACAATTTATCACCAAATTTTCCGAGAAATATTTTGCTTACAATTCAATATCACGAATCCATTAAAACATTTTTATTTTTTTTTATATTTTCAAGAAAATAATTTTTCATTAAAAAAGTCATTTTTTCTTTCGTTACTCTTTAGGCAAAAAATTGAAAAATTTTCCATTAAATTTCAGAGTAATAAATAAATACATAAATACGGTTGGAAAAAATAAGAGAGAAAGGGTGGAAACTGGGGGAAATGAAGACAAACAACATTCAAACGAACATTTAATTCACAACACTCGCACCGATTGCAAACAGCTGTCGCCTTCGACTTGAGAAAAGCGGGAAAAAAACATAAAAAACAGCGCTAAGAGTAGAAAAAAGCCAAAGTGACACAAAAAGAACCGCACTCATCTGTCGTCGTGTTGGCAAACTGCGCTTAACTTCATTCACCATTTTTTTCCCCGTGGTCAGTGGTCAAGAGGGGAGGAGAGATGAGACGCGGTCATCCGACGCCTTACGTCCTATCAATATCGAATCGTGAAAATCTGTTTCAGAGAATCACCTACAACCGAATCGATGACCAGGGGTCGCGCAACAGCTCGGGGGCTCGACTGACCACATCACTGACCACCCGGAAAACCACAAAAAAAAAATTATTTTTTTTTAATTTAAATAATTTTGACCGGTCTATTTTTAGTTGCACAGCTCCATTATAACGGATTTGTAATTGAGAGGAGGTCGCGACCCTTCATTCCGAGGATATTAAGGGACATTTGCATGACAAAGCCGAGCAGCAAAATAAATCAAGCAATTTTTGCAAAATGGACTCCGTCAATTGTGTTATGAAAAGACAAATCTAATTTGCCCGAAATACCTACTTGACTCTTCGTTTTCCCTTTTCCTCCATCCAACACCGCAAAATCCAATATATGCACAGCCATTTGTCCCGATTGCAAATTGCAATTAAAACGACTGCTGCTACATGCATTACTTTGCGTTTCATCGGAAAATTGCACGAATTATGACTTTGGTGGATTCCGATAAATTTTCGCAAGAGCCATCCTCTGCTACCGTGAATTCAGTGAAAAAGTGATAACAATCAAAATTTGTTGTTATTTGCAATAATTTTCAGGAGTTCATACAAGTTTAGATTTGTAAAAACATTATAAAGCATTAAATCAAAATTGCAGAACAATTAATTTGTTCTATAGTTAACTTTTCAATATATTGTAAACTTGACAATATTGCGAAATATAATAAAGTTCATTGACTGACGCAGAAAAATGCTACTAAAATAATTGCTCATTTAAAACATTTCTAGAAAATTAGCAGTCATTGTTAAATCTTTAGAGAATTACAATTTTATAACTAATTTGCAACATTGCTAGCTTTACAATATTGTTGCTATAGTAACGTTGTTGTTAGTAGTAGGTGAATCCACCTCCTATAGTTGATGAGAAACAACAAATATTTTAACCTAAAAATATTTAAAATGGCTACTGAAGCACTATTAATGCAATAAGCCATCCTCTGCTACCATGTTTTAGCAGTTTGAGTAGATTCAGTAAATAAAAATAATGTGCAAACCAACATCAGGTGTAAGATCTACTTTAATGACACCAAGTTTGTGATGAAGTATAAATATTTTCACCAAAAAAATTCAAAATGGCTACCAAGGCGCCATTGATGCAATAAATTGAGGGTTTATATTTTTATCCCTGATTTATTAATATTTATCATTATTATAAAAAAAATTTAAATTTTTTTGAAAAATTATTACTTGCTAACGAGACGCCATATAAATAAATATCAGAGTATCATCTAGATAGAGAAAGGTGTTGATGAGAGCGCCGTAGGGCGCACTTTTAAAGTGTTGACATTCATTGATCAGAAAACACGCAACGGCAAATTGCCACGCAAAACAAATGCCACCCTCAACACGAATTAATGGCGTCTCCTTCCGCTCAATTTAATTAAGTTTCGTCAATTTGTGCAATTCCACCACCACCATTTTAAACGCAAACAAAAATCACTGAAAGAAAAAAACCCCATTACTTAAAACAAACAAAACATCAAATTTTTTTCCCACCAAAAGAGGATCTCAGCATCTGCATCTTCTTACCTGGTTGCCATGGCAACCGAGTAAATCTTTACAAGCCTCGGTATACTGGGGACGACTTAATCCCCGTTTTCGCTTTAACCGACGGATTGTTGTGTTCGCTGTACGGGGGTCGCCGGGTGCCCCCGTCGGTGCCCGGCGCGTGGCCTTTGCTGCGGGGGGAGTCGCAGGCGGAGAGGGAAAATTGCAAATTTCAACGACGTGCTCTGAATGCTAAAGCGAGGCCAGAGATGTGCTAACGTAGCACGCAAATTCGATGGGGGTGAGCGAATTTCAAAGGTGCGTGGGAGAGAACGCAACTGGACTTTTTTTTTTATTTTTATAATTTCAGGATATGATGGAATAGGGATTTGTGGATTTATGGGAATTGTGATTGTAATTAATGCCTGTGATTGGGTATGTCTTCTTTAAGGCAAGCTGACAGCGTTTTGGAGGGGTAAAAAAAGAAATGGGGAAAGAAAAATTGGTATTCACGTGTTGCTAATTACCGCTGTCATTTTCTCCATGAGGAAAATTGCTGAGAAAATGTTGTGGTCACTGGAAGATGACCAGTGGCCAGTATAAAATGTTTGTGATTTTTTTTCTAGTTTTTTCTAATTATGTGAACCAGACATATAGTTTTATATATATATATACATATTTAAAAAAATGTATTGTTTGTTATTAAGTGACCACTAGTCATTACCCACTAAAATTTTTACTGCTAAACTGTTGTAATTATTTTCATTTTTTACTTATTTCCACGATAATGGACAATTAAAAAATGTTATTTTTTGAAAATTCAATGTCCAGTGTTCAGTTGACCACTGTCAGATGGCATTGGCAAATGACCTCAATCCATTTTTTTTAATGTAAAAAAAAATGATAAGAATTTTTTATTTTTTCACATGTCAGTTGACAATTATCCAAAATTCCATAATGGAGACTGGTCATCTCTTACTGACCACCCCCATTTATCAACTTTTATAAAAAACATATCTCAAAAAACAAAAAATTCCAAAATGATTAATTACTCTAAAACAAAAGCACTGGCCTCTACTCACCACCCACAGACTGTACTGACCACTGAAAAACAAAAATATTTACATTTTGAAATCCACCAACAATAAATAAATAAATAAATGACTAAACGGGGGAGGGGGGGTATGGGGATAGTGGATTCTCTTCTCATAGCTCGAGTTTTGCCATTCGGAACGTGTCGATACTTTTGGATTTATAACTTCACTTAGACCTTCTCTTTCTCTGCAACCAACCCCTCGAGGCCTTCGGCTGTACGCCACCTGGTGAGCTTATTTGCATAATGTGCTTAAATTAGCCGGGCAGATTCCCACTCGGAGGGAAAACGGTGGAGGATGGCGTTGCCACCTCGTTACTACACCCATCGTGCGCACCAGTGGACCTCGGCACGTTGGGTGTAACGAGGTCGCAAGCAATTATCGAAACAGCGCGTGGTCATCCAATCTGAGCGAATATTGGCCACCAGATAAGAGTGGTCATTCGGATCAGCCTTGCGGGTCGCTCACTTCGTCGTATCGGGGTTCGGGTGAACAGAGGGGGCATACCACCGCAACTGGCCAAGATGAAATGACGTGGCACAACTTGCTGGGGGTTTCGACTCGAGCAAAATGGAGGATGAAATCCTTTTTATCCCTCCCCAATAACCCCCTCTATCCCACTCTCCCCACACCAATCACCCTTTCCTCTTTTCCCATTCACTGCAAATAAATTGGGCTCATCTGCAATACAGTTTTCGACTGGATTTAAAAAATAGAAATAAAACTAAAAGATAGTGAATGATGTCATAGAATATCAACTTCCGGTTATTTTTTGGTCAAAAAACTGATTGTAAAAACATTATTTTTTAAAAATATTTTGTTTTATAAATTAAACAATGGTGGATGATTTCATCGACTTTCAACTTCCAGTTATTTCTTTTATCAAAAAAAATAAAAGATGTAAAAAAAATAAACCGGAAGTGAAATTGACTCATTTGTAAACATCATTTTTTTTTAAATATTTTTTAAATTAAAAAATTTGTGGATGATGTAATCATCTGTCAACTTCCGATTATGTTTTTATCAGAAAAAATTAAACCGTAGTTAAATTTCTGTCATTTACAATACATATTTTCAAAGTAAATTCAAACATTCACTAAAAATTCTAAATGATGTCATCAACCACCATTTCCGATTATTTTTTAATCAGAAAAGTTTTTCTTAAAATTAAACTTTAAAAAAAATTACCGGAGGTTAGGCTCATCTACAACACATTTTCACAAAACATTAAAAATTTAAAAAATGATAAATGACATCATCAACCATCAACTTCCGGTTAATTCTCTATGAGAAAAAAAATTATACCGGAAGTTGAATTTTTCTTGTAGATTTAGGCTTAAATTTGCATTGCTTTGCATTGCTTTGCAGTGCAGCGGGTGTTTGTCATAGCCGGGGATGAAAAGGAGATAGGAGCGAGATGTGACTGCTAATCCCACGGGGTTAGCGTCGCCAGATAGGACTCCCCGGGCAAATAGCGAGCTCTTTTATTGGCTTCCGAGACTGAAAACAGCTTCGATTACAAGCCGCGATCCCGAGCCGAAACCGAACGCCGCATCGCAGTAGCAGTAAATTAAGCCCGCGTGCGCAAATGTTTACGACCTAAAGTGTTTTCTCTTTTTTCGATTCCCTCCTCCACTTCCTCCTGCGAATGAAGGCGACACGTCAACTGGACACAATGTTCTTGGCTGTGTCTACTTAGCCGGCCCCGGCCCCCACATCCAGCCCTCACCACTCGATTGGATTAGGGCGCAACCTAATGGCCAATTCACCTCTAATCTTATTGTGGATCTAATAAATTGGATATCGTAGATGATAGCAAATAAGAAACTCGCTCGCCTTCGTGTCATGACGTCATTTCCTGTGGCCAGAGTGTTTTTGGTGGAAGTTGTTAAGTGTTGCGAGTGGTGTTGGAGAACGAGCTTTGTAGAAGCGTAAAATTTAGATTTTTTTTCTATTTTGCCTAACGTTTTTTAGTTAATTTTATTTTTATTTTTTTTATTTTTTGTTTTTTATATTGTATATCTTTAGGCCTAAAGTGATAAATTTTAATGAATTTGGGTCTAAATTTGAGTTTTAAGGTCTAAAAATCTTGACTTTATAAAAAAAAAATATTTACAGACTAAAAAACTGTTTAGGCATAAAATGATGAATTTAGTGAGTTAAGCCTAAATTTGAGTTTCAAGGTGTAAAAATTTTGATTTAAAAAAAATATATAAGCTATTTACAGACTAAAAACTTTGATTCTTATTTACTCAATTTTGTTTCTAAAATCATAAATTTATCAATTTCGTCAAATTTTAGGCCAAAAAACCTTGATTTTTATACACTTTTACGCCAAAAGCACATTTTCACACATTTTCAACACAAACATAAGCCTAAAACAGAAATTTTAATTATTTTAGACCAAACATTTAATCCTAGATTACACATTTTAAGCCTATAAAGCCCTAAAACCTCGATTCTTATAAACCTTTAGCTATAAAAAAATAAATTTTTTAACTACATTTTTAACTTAAAATTCTTATTTTACCACAATTTTAGACTTAAATAAAAAACCCCCCATTTCGCTGATTTTAGGCTTAGAACCCCCAACTTTCCCTAATTCCAGATCAAAAAACCCTCATTCTCACTAACTCTCCCCACAAAAATCACATTCCCTTCGGGGGGAGGGGACCATTCCCATCAGGGTCCGCGAGTGGTCCGAGGCGTCCGAGCTAGGGCCAATCCAATTTGCCCGCGCCCCAACGGGACGAAATGAGACTTTCGGCGGGAGAAACGGAACCCAACACGGGGTCGCAGCCCCAAATCCTCGCCACCTTTCATGTTTGCCGCCGACCGGCGAGGGTGGCGCTGGTGGCGGGGAGATGGAATCGAATTAGCCGCGTGTTAATGGCGTCTGGCGGATGAAAGATGCATGAGTCGGAGGCGGGTGCGATCGGTCGGTCAGAAAACGCGCTCCAACAGCTCGTCATTTCCATGGAAAGAGGAAAGTTTCGAGTTGAGGGACGCGGTGAAAAGGTTTGTCAGATGAGTCCCCCGAGATGCCCCCTGGCCGCACTCGTTTCACGCGCCCGTGGACCCGCTGCACATGCCGGCATCGCGTCACTCGACCCCGATCCCCGTCTACGCATTATGCAGGATAAACACGAGATTCGGCAGCTTGGTTTGGTTGGACCGTCTTGACTGATGCGCATGCGTCGTGCACAAATGAGTCGATAAGCTACGGTACAGAAGGAGAAAGGGTCTCGAGTGGATTACTGAGCGATTGGGTCGTGTGGTGGAGCTGCATGGAGAGTGAAATTTTCGAGTAAAATTAGGTTTTTTTTTTGAGTGATAGATGATTGGACTTGAATTTTTGGGGAATTTGAGATCTGCGATAGTTTTATGTGGTTTTGGGTTTTTTTTTTAAAGCCTAAAATTTGCTGAAAATTGCGATTTAATTTGAGGTGTTAAAATGACATTTTTAGGGCTAAAAAAATGTACTTAAAAAATTATAAAATTTTAAAAATTAGAAAATGTTTTGAGGTTTTCAAGATTTTTTTTAAACCCTAAAAATACCAAAAATAAAATAAAATAAATGAAAATTGTAATTATGACTATAATATTTTTAAGTCTAAAACACAAATTCTGATTTTAAAAAGGCTAAAATTTATGATTAAATTTGATGACTGATGATTAAATGACATTTTTAAGCCTGAAAATGCAAAATTTAAACGTTTTAGCCCTAAAAACAAAAAAAAAAAACTTGTGTTTCAACATCTCAAACCTAAAAACATTACCAAAAAAAATGTATAAATTGCACACTAAAAATTAATAAAACCTCTAACTTTCCATCTAAAAACACTACAAATCACAATTTCAGTCCTAATAAAAAAAATATATCCAAACGTCAAATTTGTGAAAAAACCTGTTTTTGACCTCATTACAACAACCAAAAAAAAAAAAAAAAAATCCATTTAAGGCCTAAAAAATTTCCTCCATCCATCCATTACCCAAATGAAAAATTAGCAACTGTCACAACAAATCTCATCTCATCTGCCTTCTCCCGGAGTAAAAAAGCCTTGGACATTTTGATCCTTTCGGCCAAGGTTGTCCATGTCACACAGTGTTTGGGCATTTCCTCAGATGTGCACACACAGAGACATGCACTGACCCGACACCTCGCAATGTTGTGTGTCGTCAACAGGCAGCGTTTTATCCAAAGAACTTGTGTCAATGTTGGTTTACTGATTTTGCTGACACGACCCCCTTTCATCCTCTGATGACAATCCCCGATAAAGGCAACACAGTGTGTCAATCAACTGAGCAAACAACGGATTTCAGACGCACTAAATAAATATTAAACCTTCCATTTACAAAAAATATGAATAAACAACAAAAACCTGGGCTTTTGAACTTGAATCTGCAGCATGACATTACAATTACTGCCGTTAGATGGCGCTGAATCTTATCCAGCGATTACTAACTCTGACAGTTAAGACGAATCGGTTTAATAAAAAGATATATATAATAATAAAAAAAAGAAAAAAAAAAAGAGTATAAAATCGATGGGTTTCTGTATTGAGGCGACATCTATTGGCAACGACTTACACCCGGATTGCACTTTTCTCTACATTTCGATTGGGCGGATCGAATGCGAGCGACCAATGGGTGAGGTTCAGGTGTGCCGAGGCTTAAGTCGACGTTTGCAAGTGCTTGGCTGGGGTTTTTGGGTTGAGGGGAATGTAATTTTTCGTTTAGTAAAACGCGTGGGTTTTTCTCGTAGGGACCAAATTCACTTAGCGGTGGCGCTGCGAAGTTAAAACGGTGTTTTCCTTTCGGCGTCAGCAGAAAAATAGAAGTAACCTCGTCATCAGAATTAGGGCGATAAAAATTTCAAACAAGTCCACCACCGATATATTCGAAAAAAAAACGCCACATAGGTGTTTTTTTTATATATATATATATATATACCGTATTAGAAATAGAACGTTGTGTTTGCAATTGTTCATTTGTCGTAAAGCCCGTTTACATTGTTGCACCATTGCCACAAACTTCGCGTCGATTTTTTCTTCTATTTTATATGTAAAGATCACGTGATGCGTGCAAAGCATAGTCACAATTAAAATTTTTCAACTTCTGATTTTGCTTGAAAAAGTTTCACACGAATGTTTGCGCAAAAATTTGCATCAATATGAACACATGTTTGCTGCAATGTAAACGAGCCTTTACTAGATCACCCGAGAAAAAATCCATACATTCCCAATGCAAGTTCGAAATGTGACGTCATAAATCGGTTGTAGAAACCCTGGAATCAACCAATCAAAGCAAGACTTCAAAATACGACGTTTCCCAACTTTTGATTTCACTTAAAAACCACACACTCTCCTCTCCGAGATGCATCAAAAACCTCGGTAAAATCAATTGGAAAACGGTAATTCCTCTTCAAATTCACAGATTGCAGCCGCACCTTTCAAGCGTGGGGGTTCATATGAATTAAGGGGCCTCGAATTTCCAATATGGAGTCGAGTTTCAACTTGCCCGCGGCTGCTCATCACTTTTGATGGGAGAGAGGAGCAAAAATGTCACACGTCATTACGGAGACATCACAAACACGGTTGCACGACACGAGCCTAAAAATCGCCTGAAAATGGCGGAATAATGGAAGCTAAGTTCGAATTTGCGCATGTCTGATAGGTTTGAGAGTCGTTGCTAATGCGAAAAGGCGTCAGACTGCGGTTTCCACTTTCCACTCGAATTCGCTTCAATTTTTCGCACCCGGCAACAGGGAGAGGGGGGTAGAGAGGTGTGGGGTGTGTGTGGGGGTGTGTGGGTAACTGGTGCGGAGTTGGGTTCTTTTCATCGTCGCTAAACGAACATGACACATACAAAATTACGCTCGCGTTTGCGGCCCGCGCTGCACTGCACACCACCCACACAGGTAATTGGTACAACCGCTAGAACGTGTTAATTTCGCGCATGCGCAGCATTCCGTGCGCGCCTCGTGGTTCACCATCGACTCTTTATTCACTTCCAATTTAACCTCATACCCGATGATTTTTTTACAAGTACGTAATAGGAAAAAAGAATTAATGACGCCCATTTTGGGTTTTTTTTTTTTTTTTTTAACAACTAACCTAGTCATATTTATGAAAATTTATCAAATGATAAATAAATGATAAAGTGGTTGTTAAGGATTTATGATTAAATAAATTTATAAAGCTTTGTTTTACTTTGATTTCAAACTTGTGACGTCATAAATCCAAAATGGCAGGTTAAAAAATTTAAAATCAAGGGGTCGGACATCCTCGAAAAAAACGTTCAAAAAATCTCTAGAAATCTCTACGAAATCTGGAATTTTTTGGCAAAAATCTATTAAAATCTCTATAATCAAATCTCTATAAATCTCAAGTAATCTTTAAAAGTCTTTGCAAATCTCATAAATCACTAAAAATCTTTAAAAATTTTCATAAAGCTTTGAAAATTTTTTACAAATTCTGTGAATCTCATCGACAACATTGAGTTTGTCCGACCCCCTCCCCCCGATTTAAAATTTATGGCAGCCATTTTTAATTTTTTGATGACGTCACATCACACAAAATTCATAAATTTAAACATGATATCTAACACACTAATTAAAAATAAATAAATTACTATATATATTATTTTTTGCATCTATCAACTGTCAGTTCAAAATAATGACGTCACAAATCCAAAATGGCAGCTTCCAGTAAATTAAAAATTCAATTTATTCACCTTAAAACTTAATTCCAATTTTAAAAACTCACACCACAATCACCACTTCCGGTTATAAAAACAATAATTTTTTTTTTTTAAATCAAAAATTCACCATTTTGTTTTTTCCCATCATTTTGCATCACTTTAAACAAACGAAATGTTCACATTCAAGTCAAGTCAAGAGCAGCTTTAATCACTTTACTGCTGACTATTTATGAAATAAAAAAACAAGTAGTCGGTTACGGTCGCCATCAATCCACGTCTCCCGCCGCACTCCTCGCGGCCCCCGCTACAAAGCCGCTCTCTTCCCCGCGTTTTCCCTCACGTCTTTTGTTTTACCCAGGTCGACGCACGCGTCTCGCTGCTCCTGACCACCTGGTCGTTCGTTTTATGCCAGACGGAGACACGCTTTGACCAGTCCCACCTCGCAAAGCGCACGTCCGTGGCAGCCAAACGCCACCCAAAGTCCCACAAACGGCTCCAGAGACGAAAGAGGAAGGGGGAGGGATGAGGGAAGGTGAAGGAGGATGGCAGTTGTTTAATCCGTCGCGTAGATCCACGACGCATGCGCACTGGCTTCCATATTTCACTGATTTTAATCAAGACACCGGTGGGCGTTTCTCCGATCCGTCTTCGTGCGCTGGGTTTTTGAAGCCGACGCTAAATTGCCTTTTCTGAAGCGCGGTAAACCAAAAGCGCCACGCACAAAACTCCCATAAGCATCGCCATGGCAACAGCTGTGTGTGACGCAACTCTGACAGTTACCAACTACCCCTTTTTACCCATTTTTGGAAAATAATAAAAACATTTTAAATATTTTAAGCCCCAATTCGATAAAGAAGTTCAAAAAAAAAAAATTAAAGGGGTAAACTAAATACGGTACCGGTATTTCTCGAATTAAAGCTCGAAATACTAATCCACCTCCTAAATAAACGTCCACCTTTAACGTTGTTATGATGTTATGACACAAAACAATGCCAAATCGTATCGATTTCGCCAAAAATTACAACAAAAACATTAGTCGCGTTTAATGTTTACCTTTTTTGCTGATTATGCTGTTCTTGGAATATGATATATTGTTACATCATTTTCTAAAAACCAAAAAAAAAAACATTGAACGCGCCCTACGACTTGAGTGATATTTTGCCTTAAAATAAGTAAATTAACCTAAAACAGAATTATTTTTATAACTTTTATCAAAATAGTAGAAAAAAATTATGAGATTTTACTCACAAACTACAATATCTCTATTTAAGTCAAAATAAAAATAAAAAAAACATACCCACGAAATATAAGTAAGAATAAAAATTTCCATTAAATAAATAGAGGGGCTTGCTTCTAAATCGAGAAATACCATATCATGCAATTCCATAACCCCTTGAAATGTAAAGCCAAAAGAAAAAAGAAAAAATTGTAGGGGTTAAAATTTATTTTAGAGGGGGTAAAAGAAGTGTCACCCAAACTTCACCAAGAAAATGGGGGTATTGGGGATTGTCATTAAAAAAAATTGAAGGGAGAAAAAATTCTATACTCAAAAAATAAAAACTTCCATTTTTACCAGAAAATGTTGGAGTAGGGGTAAAAAAAATTAAGGGGGTAAAAAAAAAAAAAAAGTTATCTAATTCCCAAGAGAAAAAGACGGTATTGAAAGTTGATAGAAAAAAAATTTAGGGGTTTTTTGATATTGGGTGTTGAAAACCCATTTCCCCCACTTTTCCAGGGGTCCGTTGAATCTTTCACCCGACTTCTGGGTTCACGTTTCACGCTGTTGTTTGAGGCTTTTCTTTTGTGTCCCCTTCACCCTCAATTGAACGACGTCACATCACTCCGTCCCTTTGAAAAACCCCCGCGGGCGTTAATCTGTGAAACCCCGTGAAACACGTCCATCCCCTGCCCTTCAACCCCCACTTTCCCCGGCGAAAAACCGTCCGTTTCTGGCCTTTTTTGGACCTCTTTTGTGGGCTGCATCTGCGCAAACGCACAAATTCGCGATGTTTATCGCGGCCCGATGTTCATCTGTCCCTTTGTGCGAAACAGACGCGCGGGGGCTTCTTCCGGTTGAATAAATGATGTCATCAAAAGAGGGAGAGAAAAGCTCGCAGATGCTCTGATAACACCTGACACACGCTAACAAGTTGGGTAAGCAATTCTCAATCACATCTCACGACGCAGTGCACACAAAACCCCGTCTCGTGATTGACGGGAACAAAGTCGGAGACAAAGTCGGCGAAGCAGCCGCGCAACGAGCGGCAAACGGCAAAATATTTACACCAATTCTAATTAACCGACCAATTAAAGAGATTTTTGGAAATTTAAAAAACGAAAATTAATAAATTCGCATTTAAAGCTTTAAATGAAGCCGATAAATTACACATCATGAAATTCGCATTTGCTAATCACTTCTGCCAGGTCTCCAATAAGTGTGTTATATCAACATCGATTCGCCAATCATTAGTGAGATAATTGGCTACCCAAAATAAAAGAAAAATATTTTGTTCAGGTAGTTTATATATTTTTCGGACGAAATGTTATTTTTGGTACCTTTTTTTGGTTACCCAATATTAGCAATACTTAATTTTTTGGGTACTCAATATTTAAAATACAATTTTTTTTACTTAATATTTTCTGGATACTCATTTCTGGATTACCAGTATCAAGTGTTTAGATATTTATTTTTAAGGCACTTTTTTGAGTACCCATTTTGAAGGGCTATTCTTAAGTGCCCAATATTTTAAATACCATGAATATCCATTACCAGTATTTTGGAGTACCGTATTATTTTAAGCTACCCAATATACTTAAAATAAAATATTTAAAAACACTTTTTTTGACTACTTATTTTTAAGGTACCAAATGTTTGGGTAGCCATTTTTGGGGCAGTTATTTTGGGGTATCCATTTAAGATACACACATTGAAGTATTTCCTTATTTTTGGATAGATGTAAATCAAATTTTTTTCACATTACCCAAAACTTAAAAAAATCTTTTCGGTACCCCAGGTGCACGAGATTAGCCAAAAAGCCTGGGCGTGGCTCGGGAATCCAACCCCGGCAATGAACGCACGAGGTGAGCGTCGCGGCCCCGCACAACCAGCCCACACCTAGGCCTAATTGCCTCCATTAAGATTTTATGTAACATGATCTCGTCGGATTAGTGGACGCAGCAGCACGCACACGGCACTTCTCAACATCTCAACAAACCCAACAACTCAACTCGTTCACTATAACGTCATTTTCATCAAAAACCCCCACATAAAACCCTCCCTGGTGTCAAATTCCTATACTTAAAACACAAAAACACCAACAAACCCACCCAAAACAATTAAAAAAAATAAGGTAAAAACATTCTCCTACCGTAAACGGAGCCTCTCGTCGGCCGTAGATCCCGGTCGGCGTTCGGCTGCGGCTGGGCGTCTGGGAGCTCGTCGTGTCGGCGTTCGGCTGCGGGGGGCGGCGGGCGGCAACTGAGGCCTCGTCGACTGGTTTGCATGCATTGGCAAGCAACGCGGCGCTCTGTTATGCAAAGCTATGAATGAAACACACATCAGGGCCCGGCATATTCGCTCACAGGCATTAGCATTGGAAATGAAGCAAGCAAACTCCCTCCCCCGACCGCCAACTGCGCAGTACCCCCCCTCTTTCAAAAATACTCATGGTCATGCAATTCTATTAATATTTTATCCCGTATTGATCCCGTGCAACGCGCTCTACCTGAATAAGACGACACTTGTCGCCCGACATTTTTTTTCATTTTATTTTTATTATTTTTTTAAATGATAGAAATAAAATTTTAAAAGAAAAAAAATATTTTTTTTTAAATTCAGGCTAATTACGCAAGAGGGCATTAGAATTTCAAGCACGCCGTCAAATCAGTTTTTTTTTTCAAGGGGGATGTGCAGCGCGTTCGTAATGGTGCGTTCACCAGCCCCTCGGATTAAAGGGCGCCAATTGTATTAGCGATGCGCGCCAATCGCCGCGTTTTATATCGGGGCATCAAAAATAAATATATTTTAAAAATTTATTTATGGGTGATGTATAATAAGTATGAAATTGATTTTTTTTTTTCGGGGGAGATTTTTGGGGTTTTGTAATGTATGGAGATGAAACCGCGAATTTCAATGTGAATTTGAATAATTGCAGTGAAGCTCAGGCGGAGCTTTTTGGTTATTTCCATTTTAAATTCCTATTACTTATACATTCATTTTTTAACGTCTCGCTTCGTGACGTATTGGTTTATAACAAAGTTTACCTTGACAACTTTTTCACGTCATGCAAGGATCATTGCTTCATTTGCCTATCTCCACATCTACATTTCCGGTTTTTGAAAAAAAAAAAGAATTCAGAGAATTTCATTTCCTCCTTAGACAATTCATCTTTTAAAAATAAAAAAAATATTTTTATTTTTTTTAACCCTACAAAAAAAAAAAGAAGAAAAAAAGAAAAAGTGATTCGATGTGGACAAGACGATAAGAAGTAGGGGTTAGATAGAATGGGGCAAGTCGTAAACGAGGTCTTAAGTTCGATGTGCCTCTTTTATTTCCTGGCGTCCATTACAGCGTTGCGTGGCGCCCTCTTCCCGTTCAGGTGGATGGGGAGCCTTGATTTAATCGAACGCGTCTGCGTTTATGGCAGGTGTGCGAGCAAGAGATGATGTTGGTTCGGATGGCCGCCCTCTGGGATTCCATTCACCTTTTGCTGATTGAGCACTTGCAAACGCGCCGCCATCATCAATTCGAAATATTTATCCGTGTCCTTAAAACAACCCCCCTCTTGTGTCAATTATTTAAAAAAAATATTTTATATACATAAAAAACTTTATTTCTTAATTAAATAATCCTTTACACACTTTTTTAGGGTAAAAAAAGAGATAAATAAAAATTTACATTTTTTTTTAAATTTTGCCGTCAGAGGAAGAATTAGCATAAAAGCTCTCTCACTTGTAATTAATTTGTGCTGTTTCATTTCTTTTCTCCTCTCATTCCTGCACTGGATTGCTTACTAATGACTTACTTATCCACGAATTAACCCCCCACCACCCTCCCCCCTTCACCCACCATATTGGAAAAAAAAGACAAATGTATGTTGGCGGCATGACAAAACCAAGGCTCATTTTTCTCAAGGCTACGAAAAAGAGAAAAACTCATCCCTGACACTCGTTCTCGATTCCGCCACCAGATGGAGCGAAGAAAAACGAGCGTGTCAAATTGGTGCTACTCATACTCAAACTTCATTTTTTTTTTATTATGTTTTTTTTTTTTTTTATGTTTTAATCTAGTCGTGAAAAAATTTATGGAGACAAGTTTGAGCCCGGTCTCATTAAATCGCGACTGGTGGCGATAAATAAAAGTATTTTTTAAATAAAATATACACCTGCCGCTCGTCACCTGCGACCCGAGAAACGACATTGCCACTAGAGAAATTGGAGGTGATGGACTCTGTAATTTTCTCCAACATCTTTTTTATTGTCAAATTACAGGTCTGTGAATCGGGAGTCGGTCAAACGTGTGCCGTTTCGCTGTAGTGGGCGTCCAATCTCGTTCGGTCGTTTTTAAATCGGTTTTTTCGCTAGGAGTCCGATACCGAGAGAAAATTGTGTACGGATTTATAAATCATCAGAAATCATTAGAAATGATTTTTATCATTTTGAGTGATTAGTTGATTTCATGTAATTTCAAGTTAATTTTATGTGATTTTCTGTGTTATCATGTGATTTTATGTGATTTCACTTGATTTTTGATGATATTGTATAATTTTATGATAATTTCACGTAATTTCAGTTTGCTTTCATATAATTTCAGGTTGATTTCACATAATTCTAGTAATCACGTAATTTATTTGATTTGATTTTCATAAATTTATATGATATCACTAATTTCTTATGATTCTGTTGATTTACAATCACACAGAAATCACATGATTTCGCCTTGCATCGAACCCCTCACTTTTTCGTAACGTTTCCTCGATGGATAGAAGCTTCAATTGACAAGGCGCATGCGCAAAGTGGTCGTGTCAGACATTGACATATGGCTGCTTAAAAGTAGGCAGGGGAAAAAGACACGAATTCAATTAGCAGATTTTGGGCATTCCGTCGCTTGCTCCATTAGGTAATTCAATTGCGCCACGACCTCAAATCAGGCGCGCGAGCGAGCAAGTCAGTGCGCATGAGCAGAACAAACACACGCCAGGGCGGACCCATCCTTAATTACGCCCACGTCAAGGTGGGTCACTCGAACCGCTCGCGTCGCGTCGACAAACTCGAGACGCGTGCCACAACCTCGTTACTGCGACCTCTGACGACTTAATTTCTCAAAAAAAATATAAAAAATAATAAAATCAAAGCTGCGTAGTGATAAAATCAAAATGGCGTAATGAAACGCGACCGCAACGCACGTCACCTCAGTTATGCGAACAATAAATCATGCAACTCGTTATTTCGCTTAAACACCACCACACCGCCGCGAGAGGGCGCGCAAAGCGTTAATTGCCCCTTAATGATGCGCTTATTATTTTTCCATAACGAGTGTCCGGTAATAAAACCTTAGGCGGTTAAAAAATCGTTACATTTTGTTGCGTTGTGTGTGATTGTAAAAGTGTCAATTTTTGCCACCAGGTTCCACTAACATCTCATTTTCCGATTTTTTTTTTTTCTTTTTTTAAATGTTAAAAATGATTTAAAGTGAAATAAAAATATTTTAAGTGCGCATCTCCTGCTTTAACGACTTCCCGTTATGACGTCACGAATGGGCATTTTTCCCTTTTTGGCCACAGCCGGACGAGAACGCGGGTCAACTTCGCGGGCCCCGAGATAAAAAAAAAATGAAAGAAATAAACGTCAAGCGAGTGACGTTTGCATCGGCGCTTTTTGGCTCTCGCTCTCCCCAGAGCGTCCTTGAGACAAGTTGTGGCGGAGAAATGGATTTTTACGAGCGGCCCTCATTACTGCGATGGCCGACCTTGATGCCCCGCATGAGGCGCTCGGGGAACGCCAAGGAGACGCGCGAATGGGCGCCCTCGCACTGCCACTACGACAGCTGCGACAAATGCCAGGGTTCGTTCTACCGAGGTCATCTTGAAAAACGACATTTATCGTTACCTCAACTCCGCACCACCAGGTGTCACTTTTCTTTTTAATCTTTTTTATTTTTTTTTTTATATAATTTTTTTTTAAATTATTTGATTTTACAAATTTTGTCTTTTATTTTTTTTTTTCTGGTGGTGATGTTTGGAACTATCTCACACCCCACAGTGGCTCGTTTTGTCGTTGGTTTTTTCGGTTCAATAAATCAAGCGAGAAAACGCCACTAATTACCAAATTAAGGACAATCGACAGCGTTCCACCACCAACTTCCCCACCCCAGCGTTCCACTAGGTTCCACCAAGACGCTACGCCCCCGAGGTGGTTCAGTGAAAGAATCAATCGAAAAAAAAATTACAAAAAAATATAAAATTACCAACTGACCACTGGTCACGGACTCACTATCAAAAAATCAAAAGATTACGTCGCATCTGATTAGACTTATAGAAATAAACAAACAATACGTAATAAAATTGAATCAATTGAGGTTCCACCAACCGTTCATAGATAGCGATCACAAAAGATATTTTTTCCCAATTTTTTCCACACCTGAATCCACCTGCTACAATGGCAGGTGGGTTACAAACCACCCACACGCCAGCGAACCCCACCCTGGAGCGCTGCATTGACTCCACACCTTTAATTTGGGCCTCATTCAAGGCACCCTTAGTCAGTCACCTTGAATTTTTTTCTTTTTTTTTCTCTGCACTCGAAACTTTTCCTCATCATGGTGTTGCTTCTTTCCTTTCCTGCTTCGAAGTATTTTTTCTATTTTTTTTTTTTTTTGCTCGTTATTTCGAAACCCGTGACGTCAGAAGATGAAGAAGCAGGTAGTCAGATAAACAGATTTTTGTGTGAGTGATTTGTGTGTGGTAAAGTAAAGGAAGTCTGAGTAAATCTGAATAAATTTTTGTAAATCTTGGAAGAAATCTTTTGAAGTTATCACTAAAAGATATGATTAAGTTAAGTGGTTAAAGTTTTGTATGTAAATCGTTAAATTTAATGTTAAAAATCACTAAAAATATTCTTGGAATCTCTTAAATCTTTAAAAATTTTGTGTAAATCTTTGAGAAATTATAAAAGAAAAGTCTCATAAAATATCTGAAATTCTACCTACTTAAATCACCAAAACTATGCTTAAAAATCAAGTAAATCTTTGAAATATTTTAAAAATCACTTAAAAATTCATTTTTAGCAACAAAAAAAATTTAAAATCAGAACACAATCCAGAAAAATCACAACAATCCAAAACTTCCCTAAAAAAAAAACCTCAAAAAAACTTTCAAAAATATTATAGTTTTTTAACACTTAACACTTCACAAATCTCACTAAATCTCCATTAATAACAACAAAAAATCCTAACATTTCCAAAAACAAAAAAAAAAACACAAAACCACAAAACCTCTAAAAACACCCTTCAAACTTCACTAAATCCTACCACTTCTCACTAAACCTTACAAAAAATCCAAACCAACACAATCCCCTCCACTTCCACTCACCCAAAAACAACCTCAAAATCCAAATCACCAACTCAACTACTCACATCCCAAACCCAAACCCATCAACTCAAACCGTAAAATCTCCTCATCAGTTATCACCCCACCCATACCCCAACTCTTAAAAAAATAGGGGACCAAATAAATAAATAAATAAATAAATAAATAAACAAAATGCAATTCATCAGCAAACGTAGTTAAGTATGCGTGGAGTTGTTTCACCCGAGGCAGGTAAAGTCATTCATCTTTCTCAATTTGTTTTGAATGTCAGACAAACAAAGACGACACCCTCGGAGACAAGTGGCCAACCGATTTCACGGAACCCCTACCCAAAGCAGCAACAACAAAAAAAAAAAAAAAATGAAATCCCATTTCGCGATAATTTGCGAAAATTACTCCTCGTGTGAATTTTAATTTGTTGGAAACGTTCGGGGTCAAAGGCGCGTTCCAATTTGACCCTTCCGAAGCGGTTCCTTCTTTTATTGCCCGGTAATTAAGGTGAATTCTCAAGACGTTAAGGTGCAATTGATGCAACAGCTCTATTGCTCGTTCTGGGTTGAGGTCAAAGGTCACCTGCAATTTATTGCCGCTTTCAAAGGTGAGGGAAAACAAAATATTTCTTTTTTATCCCATTTCCCCACCCACAAAACTCCTTTTCTCATCTAAAAAACACTCGGGCCACCCAAGAATAAGAATAAAGTCTAAATTTATTTTATTTTTGGATTAGGAAAAAAATTGAATTTTTTATATTTTATATTTTTTTTTTTATTATTATTTTTCTGAACTTGATGGAGTTTTTAGTGAAATTCCACAAAAATATTTCCCCATAAAAAACATTTTCCACGAATTCATGAGAGGATAACACAAATAAATCTGTCACCTAAAAAGAACTCGTTTCCTAGACTTAATTTTTTTTCTAAAAGAAAAGAAAAAAATTTAAAAATATTTTTTTTCTCAAAATCATTTACCCCACAATCACACAAAAACATTTTTACCCTCATAAAAATTTTAATTTTAATTTATATTAAAAATTTCAATTTTTTTTTTTCTAATTTGTATCTAAAACCTTAATTTTTTTATTTGGTAAAACTTTATACCCCAAAATCCCCAAAAATTTATTTAGCCCCACAAAAATCTATTCAACAAAAATTTTTATAAAAAATAGTATTTTTTGAAAATTCCTATTAAAATCATTAAAAAAAATACTTTTCAACCCCCACAACCCCCAAATTTCATATTTACCCCCACAAAAATTCACACTCAAAACTTTTGTTTTAAAAATAAAAAACAAATAATTAATTTTAAAAACCCCTATCAAAAACATTAAAAAACACATTTCATAATCCAACTCCCAAAACCCCCCACAAACTTTTTTACCCCCCCAAAATTTACACATTAAAAAAAAATTAAAAAAAAAAAAAGATCAAAATAAAAGTAATTTTCATCTCTCACTCATTCCTGGAGCTAATTTAGCCTCGCTGGCAGACCCCACAGGATCCTTCAAGGTCCTCTGGAGGGGTTTGGGGGTGTGGTAAGGGGTAGGAGGGTATCAGACATTGGCACGTGAGCGCAAACGAGGTTTACGCCTCGAGCGAGGGAAAAAAGCGCCACCTCTGTATGGCGAATGAGTTTAAAGGCGCCATCGTCTTAATCAGGGGCATCGCACGTGCACACAGGAAGAAACCCCCAAAACGTGAAAAAATAGTGGGGGTGGTTGGTGGGAGAGGTAGGGTCGGGAGAAATCCATTTCGCATTGGCACGCGTTCGGGAGTTTCGTCACAAAAAGATTGCCACAGATGGAGATTGGGTGTCGCCACGGCTTGCAAGTCATCGTGGCAGCCACCAGCCACGTGCGCGCCGCCAATAACTTCCGGGCTGGTCGGCTGGGCTTTGCTGGGCCTCGGCGGGGCTGGAGGTGGTTCGCGTTCGTACGTCGACCGGAAGTGAGTCCCTATAGCGGACCCACGCAAACCGGGATGGGAGGAGAGGCGCCGTCACGGGGTTTTGGTGGTATAATACTATAATAGACGGCAGTGGTAATTAGAGAGATGAAAAGTAGTTGTGAAGGTTCGAGTATGTGGATGAGTTGAGTTGGGAAATTCTATGCTTCGAAAGTTGTAAGATTCGAAAATTGAAATTTTTGAGTGAAAACAAGTGAAAGATTTTAATAATTTCAATGATTCAAAAACTCAGAAATTCAAAAATTCAAAAGTTAAATTTTTATTTTTTTTAAATTTAACGATTTAAAACTTTTAATAATTCATGAAATGACAAATTCAGTGATTAAAATTTTCAAGAAATTCTAAAATTCAATGATTTAAAAACTCCTAAATTTAGAAATTCAATCATTCAAAAACTCAAACTTCAACAATTCCACGACTCACAAATTCACCGATTCCAAACACCCCAAAAAAAACCCAACTCTCTGTAAAACGAATCAATTTCCACTGCAGGTGAAAAACCCTCAAATGAATCCTAATTACACCCTATAAATAACACCATCGCATCGTGACAGGTGTTAATCGGCGCGCCGAATCCCTTTCACCCTCATCACCCCACACCACCCACGAGCCTCGAATCCAACCCATCACCCATCACATCTCGTCCAACTTTAACTCGTCGCAAGACAACATCACGTCTGCAATGCCTCTTCCAACTGGTTTTCCTTTCCGCGCGTGATTTACGGCCTCACTGCGCATGCGTCGTTCACCAAGGTCTCTTCACGGCACCCCTGAGTTAGCAGCCAAAAAAAGGATCCCGGCCGTCCGGTTGCACATAACTCTTGTCACGTTGACAATTAATTGCCGCCACGAGCAAAGATGGCATCGGGCTTCCCTCGTGGGTCCGTGACCTTGGCTGCGGCCCAAGGGCATCTCCGGCCCCGCGACCCTCTGGGGTCACGGGGCGCCCGTCGCAAACAAACTTAGTAATTTTTCCCGCACCGCTGACGGAATGCGGCGCCCACTCTCCGTGTCACGTCCTTCCCGACAGCACCCGCGAGAGCACACCTGGACTGGCCAGTCACACGTCACCTTGACTGAGGCCCTTTATGTGCTTGCCACCAGCCGATTGGGGCCGGTGAAGGACTGAAGGTTGCGCCGAGTTTTACGGCTGGAATGCGGCTGTCCTGCACGATCCGCTGCAACGTCCACCGAGCGGTGAGGTGATCGATGATCACCGGGCGTGTGTGATAAATTGACCTAGTCCATGCAGTGTTTCAACTCGCCAGTCCCTCCCCCCAGGTTGGGGAACTTCACTGCTAGTCACTATCTAGACTTCAAACTCGATGGTGGGATGGGAAGTGTGCCAAGTGAAATACGTGATCTAAAGTCTATTGGAAGCCATCTTTGTAGAGAGGGGATAAAATATATGGGAGAAAAAAATTCAATATCTCCTATACCCTTAAATATTTAAGTGAGAGTATTAATAAAGAAATAACCCTTTACCCACACTCATTAACCAATTAATACCCCTAATTGAAAAAAATTAAAAACTCAGTTTTATCCTCCATTTTGTTTTTTAAGGTGATATTGTGGTCAATATGGTTTGAGAATGTCAATCAAAAATCAAAACCAAAACTTATTTTCACCCCTAGTCACATTAATCCCCAAAAATCTTTTTTTTTTTTTTTTAATAAATAAACCCAACCAGTCTCAAACCCAATTAAAACATTACCTAAAAATACACAAACTTGCACATTCTCTTTACTTTCCTCCCCCCAGTCCCCCCAATAAAAAAAAGTAAAAAGCACACAACACCTTTTTCTCACGTTGCATTAATTACGCGTCATCACGAATACGGCAAAGACGTGAGCTTGACACCGCTCTGCACGCGAATTCGCCCCGACCAAGTGCCTAATTACGCCTCCAATTTTCGTCGACACAACTGCGTGTCCAAATCACCACTCACCGCACCACGCCACACCCCACCCACCTAAATGTCCAGCTAACTCGACTCTTCCAACTCCCCCTTTTCATTCTTTCATTCTAATCCGAAAACCTGCCCTCAATGGCCGCCCGGGCTCCAGGTGATCCGCGGCGCCCCGATTGATTGATAGACGTCGAAAACGCACTTAAAAAACGCCAAAATCGAATAAAAATATATTTTTTTAGACACCCACGCACCCGGTCGGTATGTGACGTGGATCCTTCATCATACCTGTCCGTGCGTGGCGCTGGGGCTTCGGTGGCCCCAAATTAAATAAATAATGCATCAAAGCCCTCCCATGCCGCTCAATCAGGGGAAGGCTCCCGTTGGGGAATGCGTTTCTCTCTACTCCAGTTGCCCTTAGTAACCAAAACATAAAAAAATAGAAAAAAAGTGGACGTGGATGCGCGAAAGATGCGCAATCCTCTTAAATAAGTGAGAGAGAGCGAAGGAGTTAGTGCGAATGCGAAAACCCGTCCGTCTTGACCCAAATTAAAGACGTTTCAATTTGGCGGATGACACAAATGACAGCCATTTGCATTCGTAAACATTTAGAAAAGTCGATGTATCATAAAATACATCTACTGTACATCGCAATGCGTATGATAATACCTCACGCAGTTACAGAGAAGCTGTGTGTGTGTTTAAAAACTAGTCTAGAACACTCTTTTGGTTCTTGCATTGCGTTTAAAAAGTCTAGAGCACTTTCATTCTGATGCTCTAAGCTCAGCAGATGAAACATTGTCTGCTTTCAAAATGGTGACCTTTGTTCGATTTCAAGCCTCTTAACCACTTCATTTGTATAAATTAATTATTAAAGTAACATTTCCAACACTTGTTTTGCTGTAATAAAAACCTAGACGTTCAAGGCATAAAAGCTACCGATTTATTTAAGAGTGCAAACAAAAACCTTTATCTGGTGTTTTTAGTGATCCAGCTCTTACTTTAATAGTTTAAAAACTAAAACTAAAAACTACAAACTACTTTGTTTTGTTTTTTCTTGATGTCTGTTTCGATGTTGGCCTAATGTTATACACTTATTCAGTATAACCAGAAGTACTTCTGGTATAACTGATTTGTTTTGTAGGATTTATAAAGTGAACCCCTTATACTCGTAAGTAAACCTCAACAGACACTGATTATTCTATTAGTGATTGATTTGGTTTTGTATTAATTTTGTTTGATAAATTTTATATACTTTAATCATTTCTTAGGTTCACTCTTGTTTGCAATTCATTCTCTCTGTTTAACTCCAGAATAAACCGGATGTTACTTTTTAACTGATCTACTGGTGTGATTTACTGAACCTAGAAAATTCATTGCCCAACACCTTACAACAGTTATTTTACGTGAAAAATCCAGAGATGTATCGAAATATTATTTCCAATCGTATAAACCATTTAAATGTATCTATTTCGAAAACCCGAAGGCTTTACGTGAAAAACCCGGCGAATCAGCAAGTGTAGTAAAAATGGCGGTCAAATACCAACAAATCGTTGGAAAAAGGTCTTATCTCATCTCGATTCTAATTACAGGAAAAAAGTATTTTTTGCTGGGCACAGGTTATCTCTCGGTGCGATCAATGCATTGATCTCAGTGGAGATGTTGCTACCGTGTCACACAAACATTGGGAAGTTGCAATTTATAACCGGATGTTGATGATACAGGAATAAAACCTTCTTTATTCCATATGTAAATGAGGATTTTGAGTAAAAAAAAAAATATTTTTATATTTTTTTTTTGGGAGAAAAATTCAGTTTCCCTTCCTTTCTGGTTGTTAATCAATGGAAAAACGAATTCATGCGTGGGTTTTCCATGCGTGATAAACGGTGTGTGGAATTTCCCTTTTTCTAGGGGTATT
Source organism: Geophilus truncorum (assembly GCA_034695745.1). NCBI lineage: Eukaryota > Metazoa > Arthropoda > Chilopoda > Geophilomorpha > Geophilidae > Geophilus > Geophilus truncorum. The sequence goes on along the minus strand of JAQFZP010000044.1, from coordinate 21,106 downwards.
GTGTGGGGTGAGGAGGGGGGGAAGGGGGTGAACATTAATTTCTCTCCCATTGGGTCCCCTTCTGCATGAATCGATCGGACCCTCGATATCGAACCGGTGGCTCATCAAGAGAGACGCCCACACGCTTCAGCACCCCCCTCTCGAGTGGCGAGTCAAGAGTGACCACTGGCCATGTCTCAGGAAATTCCAGCATGAAAAAGGGACAAAATACACGTTTCCACGTCCCCTTTTGCGAGTCTAAACAAAAGGAAAAAACGCTACTTTCAACTTCCTCGGCCCACTCGGTGCGGACGTGAAGGATTCGACCACTGCCAATCAATGGGCGAGGGAGGAGAAAGGAAAGAAGCGTTCGTCCGGTTTCGGCCAACTGACCGCTGGCTGAGTGACTAGTCGATTTTTATTATTTATAATAAAAAAATTTGTTTTTAAATTAAAAGTTTATTTGAGTTGACATTGAGGTTTCTTGCTGACCGCTGAATGACCAATCGATAATTTTATTTAAAAAAATTAAACTGTTCACTAATAGAAGTGGATGTTGTGCTTTTTATAATTGTTTGTAATTTACTGATCGGTGAGAATATTTAAATCTTAAAAACTAGACTAGACATTAACTGACCATTTTGAATTTAAATGGACCCTGATATTGAGACAAGATCTCACTGACCCTCAACTGACCATTAAATAAAGTAAAAGTAAAAATAAAAATGTAAGTTAAAAAAGTAATAAATTTCACAAAAATCAAGTGAGCATCACCTTGACCACTAGTAGTGAACAAACACAAAACTCAACTGACCAACACTAAAAATCTATAAAAACACAATACCGACTCTAGTATCCACTATCACAAAACCCAACTGACCAACCCTTTAAAAAAAATTAAAAATTGCAAAAAAAAAATCAAAACCAAAACTCACTTGACCACTTGTAGTGTCCACTGCAACAAAACTGACCACTCAAAACAATCAAAAATCTACCAACTGACCATTACTAAATACCCGTAGCAAAGGGAGATGTATGGGGGAGAGTGGGAAACCACCGACTCGACAGGACCTCATTCAAAGACCCAGGCGTCAATTTGATGGGACGCTCAAGAAACCCGTACAGGCGTTACTTGGCAATAGAGGGAGCTAATTTAGCCCCTGCATTCAAAAGCCCCTTGTGCGTGGGTGGGAAGATTCAAACGCAGCCTGTCGCTTTTCGTCAAAGCCCCAACGGGGGGTAAAAGGGTCTGACAGACACAAGATGGCGCTTCAAAAGATAGGGAATAAAAAAAATATAGAAAAAAAAAATGTTGTCTACACCTGGAAAAATGGGTCTTTTATCTCGCGGCGAGTTCATCTTCCAAGATGACCTTGTCCAGTAGAAAAAAAGGGGTGGGGAAGTAAATGGGGGGTAAGGAGGAAGTAAAAGGCGAAATTTTAATGTTAATTGCAGGTCTCGGAGCGTCACGGTGAGGTGATAAGAATTTTTTCCTTTTTTCTCAATGGGAGTGGGCGTTGTAGTGGACTCGAGTGGGGGAGGGTGGTGTAATGGGGGTAGTGAGGGGGGTGCACGAGCACGAAATGTTGCTATCATTATGTTTTCTCCCGCGAGCTGTGTCCTTGTTAAGGAAAATTGGAGTGGTCACAACATAAAGGCCAGTTCACACAGACAACTGCCGAAAACCTTGGCAATACCTGGCAAAAAGTGGTTCTTTGTCCACGATCGAGGAGGCGAGAGATTTACAAGAGACGATGCCTGACCTGCATTCAAATCTCCTCCTTGCTTTGAGTGACTAAACTGAAACCATTCATAATTTACTCTAATTAGCCCTAATTCCCATAGAATAACATTGGATTTTTTTTAAGGGAAAGTTCATAATTTTTTTTTACTAGCTATATTTTAAATAAATTTAAAAAATACCTCAAAACATCACCTGTAAAAATATCTTTTAATTAGGCTTAATTTACATAGAATAACACTGAAAATTTTTTTCTAAATGTTATTTAAAATAAAACTTAAAACTACAATAATTTTTTAAAAAATTATCTTATGAACTCCAAAACATAAGCATTCATAATTTCTTGTAAATAAGCCTAATTTCCACAGAATAAAAAATAAAAAATAACTTTCAATCACAAATAGGCCTAATTCCCATTGAATAACATTGAAAAAAAAAATTGTTTCAGAAAATTTTTGAATTTTTAAAAATTTCACCTTTTAAAAAAATAATACAAAAAAATTCTTCAACTTGAAAAATTTACCCTTTGACTCTCAAACCCCCTGAATTCCACGTCTACCATCCCATCAGTCAAAATGGCATATTCCCACTACCACCACTTCTCAGCTAATATCATCAACTATAGTTAAGTAGTCCCCACTTAACCAACCCCCTTGCGGTCCAGTAATGAACAAATGACCCCTCGCCGTCCCTCAAACTCAAACAAACCCCAACAAACTCATCCGGGGAACGAAACGCAACTGAAAACAACAACAAAACACAAAAAAAGAAAAAAAGAAAAAATAGAAAAACAAACCATGTTGACCTCGATTGGAGGAACCATCTGCCTCGGGCCCCTCCCAGACGCCTGTTGCTCAATCCCCAACTAAAACCCACCCTCACAAAGAACAGTTGCAAAAAGTACACATCTTTCAATGGACAAGACGCAACTCCCTCTCTCGGGTGGCACCAGGTGCACAACGATGGACTAAAGTGGACGTCGAACCCATTGGTCAATATTGTGAATTATTTACAGCCGATCTTGTTGTTGTTTTATTTATTTTCTATTTTTTCGCATTTCAAACGCACAAAACATTTTATTTTTATTTTCTTTTTTGTTTTTTTATATTTTTCATGGTAAATAAGTCTGTCTGTACTTGGCGACCGCAAGAGGGCGTGTATTTCGCGTGCAACTAATTTGTGCGTGCTCCTTACTGCCTCATGCAAATATCCTTTGAAAAACCAATTCGATATCCTTTTTCCACCCGCTGAGGAACGGATGATACAAAGTCCACATTTATCTCGTTAAATTTAAAATAAAAGTTTTAAATCGTGGTATTTGCTGGTAAATATCACTTTCTACAATTAGGCCTAAATCGCATAGAATATCATTGAAAAAGAATTTTGTTCGTATTTTGTTTAATTTTTTTTTACCTTTATATATTAAAAAAATTATAATAATAGTAATAATAAAAAAATAATAATAAAGAAATAATATATATTTTCTCTAGTGTTTTTTTAAAATACAATTTCATCAATTAGACCTAATTCTCATAGAATAACAATAAAAACAAATTATTTTAAATTTTTTTTTAAAAATGTTTAAAATCACAAAAAATTTTTAAATATCACATCTCCAAATTCCAAACCACTAACATTCACAATTTTCTCAAATTAAGCCTAATTTCCATAGAACAACACAAAAATAATTTCAAAAATCCCAAAATCGAAACTTTAGACCTAATTCCCATAGAATAACCAAAAAAAAAAAATTACTTTAAAATTTTTAATCGTACCACAAAATAATAAATAATTTTTCTATATATAAAAAATAAAGCCATTTTCATGTGTGAAAATTTTCAAAGTGTAAAAATATTTTTTTAATGTAATTTCCCGTGACATGAATTTTTAAAATATAAAAACAATTTTCTAAAAATATCAAATTTAATAATAAATATTTATATACTAAATGAATAAGTAGATAATTACAACTAAGTGTAATCTCAATATAATTTTTTAATGAATAAACCAAATGAAAGAAAATAAATAAACACAGTTTGGATACCTGCACATGCTACCCCTATCATACAAGAGTGGTGAGTTCCTTCACCCTCGGGGGAAGGTACCTTGATGGAAGAAGGGTGGTCAAAGAAAGACCAAGGTGTGGCCCAAAGACATATTATATTACTAACTCACAAATAGTTAACAAAAAATAAAAATCAAATCTTAAAAAGCTAAAAAAAAGTTTTAAAAAATTAGGCCTAAATTAAGTGAGAAATTAGCAGCATCTTAAACAGGTGTTTAAGTAACCACAAAACACGAGTTCTGTTGAAATCCTCTTTAAATTACTGTTTTTCTGCCCCCAAATCTACGGGGAGGAATTACTCTGGATTCTCCCGCCATTTCCCTCAAGATAACTCATACGAAGAAGAGAAAAGACGAGATTGTCTGCCTCGATTATCGTTAATTAGAGGGAAACTCGGGCGTACCCCCTGCCCTCCCTTCGACCGTGGCTCACCTCGCCACCCCCTCGCCACGCCACTCGCCAATACTTTCATATCTCCCGTCTTTTTACCACCATTTTTGCCCAATTAATCCTGGCGTGATCCCGAGTGTCACGTGTTGTCGTGACGCGGCCCGTCCCTAGGTGGCGTGCCGAAGGGTAAGGGTGGGTTGGGGTAGCGAACTGGCGAGCAACTTGGCACGTAGTCTTCTGGGTTCATCCGAGTGAAAGAAGAAGAAAAATGGTGAATTTTAAGCGAGGAAAGCCAAGTTTTCTTCTTTTTTTTTCAGTTCACTCTTTGATGACGTCATCGGTAACGGAAGTTGATGTATCTTTACTCGTAATTGGTCATCGAAATACACATGGTCACTCGTTTTGGTAGTTAATGTGGGTTTTAAAGGGTTGTTTTAAGGTTTTCGTCTTTATTTGGCTGAGATTTTGAGTTTTGAGTTTTGAAGTTTGTTACTTTAAGCATGATGGTGATTTCATTTTTCAAATTTGCTCACCAGAGTGCGCCGAACGAATGCGCAACCATTTATGGTGCGAGCATGCACGAAGGCCTCTAAGTTTTAAAATACGAGGTTGACATTTGAATTTTGGTGGTGTACACACACTAGAGAGAGAAAGTCAGACGACAAAACGCGAGTGCAGGAACCTCCAAAGTGCACATGGACGCGTCCAACACATCATCAATACAAGTGTCACGTCTCAATACAGGTGGAATAATAGCTGCGAGTAAAAAGAGTAGGGACATGAAATGACATCACCAGGATACAGACACCCCTATTTCTCTTTTTTTCCCTTCCACCGCAAAAAAACTCATATTTTTTTCTCCCCACCGTGGTAAAAGAAAAAATTGCAGGAAGAAGGTAAAAGTCGATAAATAACGATACAATTGAATGAATCGATTTTTTTTTCTTTTTTAAAAACAGAAAATAAAAAAATAATGTAAAGATATAAAGAATTGATGAAAAATCGATTAATGAATGTTGAAGGTATGGTTTAAACATCGAATTGGTTTTGTAAGTTTTAGTGATATTCGAGTATCGATATAAAATATCGAATAAAAAATAACGAACAATTGATTAGCGATTAAAATATCGACTAAAGATACCAAAAACTACTCAAATTTCACCAATATTTTCAAAAAATCATCAAAATTCAAATAAAATATCGACTAAATCATCGATATTTCAAACTTATCAAACAAAATTACAACTTACTTAATCAAAAATCGATAAAATATCAACTAAAATCACCGATATTTCACTTTTATCTACCAAAATTTCATAACATTTACTACAATTCATCAAAGATCGACTAAAACATCGATTAAACCATCACTTTCACCAATATTTATAAAAATCAATGCAAAAAAATAGAAATAAAATCTCCAATTTTACACACATCTATCTAAACTTCACGAAAAATCGCTTAAAACAAAAAAAAAACTAAAAACAAAAAACAAACTTGCAAACACCTAAAAATCGACTACACCACAAACCCATAAAAAACCTCGAAAACCACTTTTTCATCCCCGCTACTCGCATCGCATCGCATCGCAGGGACTGGGGAGTTGGTCGGTGCAAAGCGGCAGTGGGTCATCGACGACCGTCGCAATGCCACCGCAGGGATACAAAGACACTTTGATTGCAACGGAGACGGGGGCGAGAAGTTTTATATGACACCGGTGCGCACACGTGGCCAGACGAGGCCGGGAGGGATCCCCGAGCAGTGCGAGAACACAAAGAACGGGGCAAAGAGGGAGAATCACCGGGCTTTTATGCGAGGGGCGTTCGCGCCAAAACCAAAAAGATGCCAGGGGTGCGCGATTCAACGCTGTATTTAAATTTCACGTGTGAAATCGCTCATCATCACTGCGATTTATGGCAAATTTTTATTTTATTTTTTTTTTTTAATATAAAAAAGTAAAAAATTATTTTTCAATTTTTATTTTAATGGCTGACTTGTGAGTATCGAAAATCACGCGCTGCACTCGAGCCATGAAGGGGTAAACGGAGTTCACAGACCCGGTTGACTCCTCACGAATTGGACTTCATCATCAAAGGCATAGAAGGGTTCATTCGTGGTTCACACACTCGAATTTTCACATTTTCTCAAAAAATTTTCAATTTTTTTAAAAACTTTTTCTAAATTTTTAAATATTTGCTTAAATAGTTGCGAGCTGTCAATCAAAAACCAGATTTAAAAAAAAATTCAAAATTTCTTTTTTAATTTTAATTTTTTTTTTTAATTTTTTTTTATTTTTCGTCATGGACCCCACTAGGACGCCGAGTGAACTTTTCCAAACAGGATCCACTCGGTGATGATTGGTTCCACTTTCAAGACACCCCGAGACATTTCCTTACAATTTAAAAGGGCAAAAGAAACCCAAAAAAATATAAGTTGCAGATTCTAAACGAGAAATTACACAGTGTAGCACCACTTAAATGCCGTTGCAATCGCACTCTTATTAAATGCCAAAAAACGCCGCGTAACCACTTATTTGTGGCTGGCCCATTGCACGTGAAAAAAAAATAAAAAATTAATATAAGGAGGTGACACCATTTTGTTTTCTATTTTTTCAGCTTCCATTTCATGCCCATAAAACAAGATATCATTATTAACCCTTTTTTCAATTTAAAACACGTGGAGAGCGTTTATTTTTTAGAGTTAAATTCAATTATAAGATCGTTAAAAAAGAGCTAAGGTGAGAAAAAAATGGCGGTCACCTCGTTTTCACTTAATCCCTATTTAAAGAAAATTATTTTTGGAAATTTGATAAAAATTATAAAAAATATAAATGGCGTCCATAAGCCCCGCTTTAATACTGCTTTTAGAGGCAATGTAATAAATAGGGGAAAAAATTCCCAAAGAAGATTTATGTATCCACAACAACTTTTAGGATACGCGTCTGCCAATTTCTAAGTCTTTTATCACACCTGACCAGGGGTTCTTCAATAGCCCCTGGTGGTGAAATTTTTTAAAACACCCAACGCCTCTTTATAAAATTTTTATTTCAATGGTATATCAGTTAAAGTCAAAAGAAAAGGGTTTTGAAGAGAAAAAAGGGTAACTGGACACTGGTCAGTCGAGTGAAAAAAGGGTTGACGCCTGACGGTGCCTTTCAGAGACACAGTGTTCAATGTAACAAAAGACAGGTGGAAAAAAAGGGTTGAAAAGGGTTTTTTGCATTGGGATCGATAAGTGATGCGCCACATTAAAATTGGCTTAATAATTGGAAGGGGCCGCTGATCTCGGATTGAAATGAATTCACAAATCGGCGTTCCGGAACGTGGTTTCAACACAACAGGGTCGTAGGTGGAGATCGAGAGACAAAAATGTTATAGAATAAAATTGGGTGGAGAGAGGAGGGAGAGAGAGTGGGGATGGGTCGCGAATCGGAAGCGAATTTTCAATATCACATGATGCAAAAAATAAAATATAATAAAATAAAATCTTTTTTTTTTTAAATGGCTGAAAATATCTACTAAAACAGTTACAAATCAAAATTTTCTTAAATTATTTTTCTTAAAAATAAAAATAAAAGCCAAAGTGGCGACCATTGTCCACTAAAATATCAAATAACTCTACCTAATGTCAATTTAAATTTCATAAAAAATATTAATTTATGGGAACTTAATGACCACTAAATACTCAAATACGTCAAAAAACTCCACCTAGTGTCAATTTCCTTCAAAAAAAAAACCCAATTTTTCCGTCGACCCACATAAAACAAAACACCCCTCCATCTATTTACCCCAACTCACTGCCCCCTTAACCCGAGTTCAGCTCAACCCTAATCTCTGTAGTGCGTCCTTAAAGCCCTCGTTGAATACCGTTGAAAAGCAACGCTATGCACAGCCCACTGATCACACACACTGCGAACCGCGTCACCGGTCGCAACAGGGGAAAATGTCCCGTAACACCAACCCCCAACCCCCACCCCTCGAAAAACCAGTGACCTCTTTTTGCCCGTCAATCAAAATCCAAAAAAAAGAAAAAAAAATTGCTTAAGCACTTTGGGTGCCTCGAATTCGTGTGTCCAGTCAAGCTTTTATGGTGCACAATCAAGTCCATGACCTTTCCCCCTCCCTCGTCTATAAATAATCGGTCAATTGAATAACGGCTCATTTAAATCTCAGTTTAAACTCATTAACAGGAAGAAGAGGCGAGGCCAAGATCCTTTGCGAGCAGGATGCACCCTCTTGGAGTGATTGGGCAAATTGGTGAAAAATTGACGTGTCACCCACCCCTCGAACGGCGGCCGCCTCCGCGCGACGGCCGGCCACGTCCAGCAGCGCGCGTTCGCCTTCTCCTAATTGGCGCGTGCATCCTTTTGGCCCCCGATATCAAACTGACAGCTTGAGGCAAGTGTCAACTAATTTATGGACACTCGCGTTTCCTCTCACTGACCGAATAAATCACTTCCACCACCCACACGTCGTCGTGGACGACACATCCGTCTAACCCTTCCAAGACCTGAGGGGTCGGAGGAACTCGTGTCATCGATGAGATTTGAAAAATTTGTGATGATTTTTGAAAAGATTTGCAAAGATTATTAGAAATTTTTAAAATTGGCGAAGATTTTTTGGAATTTTTTTGGGATTTGTGAAGAATTTTGTAAAAATATGAACAAATTTTTAAAATTTGCAAAGATTTGCAAAACAATTTTAGATTTTCGTAAAGATTTGTAAAAAATTTAGAGATTTTTTTTTAGGATTACTGAAGATTTTCGGAGATTTTTTTTAGGATTTGTGAAGAATTTTGTAAAAATATGAACAAATTTTTAAAATTTGCAAAGATTTGCAAAACAATTTTAGATTTTCGTAAAGATTTGTAAAAAATTTAGAGATTTTTTTTTAGGATTACTGAAGATTTTCGGAAATTTTTTTTAGGATTTAATGAAGATTTTTGTAAGGATTTAATGAAGATTTTTGTAAGGATTTGCACAGATTTTGAAGATTTGCAAACATTTTCAAATTTTTGTAAAGATTTCTGAATATTTTTGCAAAAAATTGTAAAGATATTTGGAGGTTTTTAAGAATTTCTGAATTTTTTGTAAAGAATTTTGAAAATATTTGCACTGGTTTTTTAAGATTTGTAAAGATTGATGATGATTTACACAGATTTCTTAAATTTACAGAGATTTGTTGTACTTTGTACAAGATTTTTTTTCCCCAAAAATTTTAGATTTGCTTACATTTGTAATATTTTCCAGGGATTCATTAAGATTTACAGAAATTTAACCCGTTCAGACCTTTCATTCAAGAACTGCGAAATGAGGAAAAACTACGAGGAAGAGTTATTCGACCACATCGCCCCCTGTCGAAGAGGAAAAAATACCGGAAGCGGTGAAGTGTAGTCATCGTCAGTGACTTTGTAAAAAAAAAATATATATTTATCACCTCGATCGAACGCCACGTGCGTTTTTTCCCCTTTTTACACGGATCGGTAGCTGTTTGGAGGAAAAAAGTTCCCCACTTGTTTCTTAAACACTGATCACGGGAAAATCAATTATTACTGTTACTAACCAGCCCCATCCTCCTCCCCATTTCACGCCTTCGTTGCACTTCCTCGCACTTCCGTTCACACAAGAAAAAAACAAAAAGATGAGATCAAATTTTCATTCTGATGCCGTCTTTTCATATGCAAAAAAAAATCTATATTTTTATTTTCCAATTGACAATGAAAGCAAAACCAAAAACCCCGTTCTAGATTGCATCTGCCAATAGCAAGGTTCGCTTTTCGTGAAAGGATAACGTATCATTCGATTGGAATGTTTCTTTCATTCAAAACGGAACTAGAAATCGAGAATTGTTCGATTTTCACGGCTTAAATACCGGATTTTCGGCGTAAAATGCGATTTAGAGCGGCCTAAAATACCATTTCCGGTTGACTTACTGTCCCAAAACTTTATCAAACTCCATACCCTCCCTTAGACTACACGACCCTCTAATTTCAACCCCAAAATCAAACCGGAAGTGCCATTTTTAAACCTCTTAAACTCTCAACTCGTGCCCTTTCGCCGTTTAGAGCATCCATTAAGATCATTTCCGGTCAAGCTAGAATCACAAAACTTTAAGAACGCATCATTTACATCACCAACTCGCTACCCCTAAAAATCCAAGTCTACAACTCAACCGGAAGTGAATAAAAAACAACAAAAAAAAAAAAAAAAAAAAACACTAAAAAAAAAAACCACCAAAATTTCGGTTATAAATCAAGAAAAATTTCTTAAAACATTCTTTAAAAAGTCATAAATAACCAGGTATATCGCCACCTCAGACCCCCCTAAATCCCTCTTTCAACGTCCCTTGTCCACCGCCAACCTTGCGGTCACCACCGATCGAGTTTACCGCCCAACCCCCCCCCTTGGTTTCGAGACCAATACATTTCTTGCAGACGTGACCGTGGAAGAGTAAAAGGAGGGGTACACGGTCTCATTGTGTCTCCCTCTTCACGCGTGGTCAACGCGACAGACCACTGGTCCGACCAGACTGGCCCAGACGGCCACGCTTTGGTGGCGTCATTCGAATTGATCGAAGATCCATCTCGCCGTCCCCCGTTCCCTCCCCTCCCTCTCCTCCCCGCTGCCGCCGTGACACGGCGACGGCTAATCCATCATCGGAAAGCCGTGACAGGCCCTCGGCTCGCCCGGTCGGTTGACGGCGTTTCTTCGCCCTCGTTCCCCCACCCCCACTCGCCGCAGCCGGGGCTCGTTGCTCGCAGCTCGCGGCTCCGAGTGAACAATGGCGTGCAGCGTTTCGGACGTGACTGGTGGACCCAAGGTAACTTTTGTGTCGAGTCACATTCGGAAGGGGAAACGGAGGGGAAGATATGGGGGTCTCGAACCACTTTTGCCACCAGGGGGAGGTGAAGTCGATGACAAAAAAATAATAGTGGAAAAATCAAGCGATGATTTTACCTTTGGAAAAAAAAATAAGAAAAAGTGAAATTTCCCTCTAAGAAAAGTAAAAAAGAAAGAAAGAAAATGTTGCCATTGATTTAGGTCACAACTCGGTGCCACGACTGATGAATGTCCAAGGAGGAAACCGGGCAACTTAATGCTCACATTTAGACACTCGAGCACGTGCTCTTTTCATCTTCCTGGTTTTCCCGACCCCTTCCAGCACTTATTAAACCAACACATCCTCCATTAAAAACTATAAAATACACTGTCCACTCCACCCCACACGTCCTCACACCCCCCGTCAAACATCAACAAGTTGTCACGAACCCCTGACTTACAAAGAATTGAGGGAAAATCCCCACGTGCCCCAAACTCAAAAAACAACTATTTTCCTCGTTGTTGAAGCTGAGTTTTCACTTAGACCAATGTTCCAACTCGTGCGAGAAAAATCTCGGCAAAATTGACAGTTTTCACTTACACAACAATTTTCTAGAAAACTGTATAGTTGCTGGAAATCTACTTATAAAGGGCATTATAAAGTATAAATTGCACGTTAAACGTAAGTTTGACGATGAATTTTGGAAGTTATAAACATAGACTAAAGCAGATTGTTGTTTAGACTTTCGCAAAGTCTTGTAAATTATTACCAAATCTCAAAATATATTTCAGGTTATCGTAAATGTAAAATCCCACAAAATTCATCGTTGAACTCATTTATACGTTATACGTTATATGTCAATTTCCCGCAAAGTCTCTTTGCGGGAAATTTCTCTCAAAGCGAATAATGTATAAATTCGAAATATCCTTTTCACATTTACGCATCTTACGTTAAGATAACGTTTAGTTTCTGCAAAAACTCTAATTGTTGCATTTGCTTTTATCCCCAACAATCTCAAGTGAAAACACACCTCAAGACATCATTTCTCATCAATGTCCACAACTAAAATACCTTTTTTCATTCATAATCACAACTCCTTCCGAAGCCCAATTAACGTCAAGTGAGTCAACAACTACAAGACGAATTGCATCTGCGTGGCCTCGTCTTTTTCAGCAGTAACCTTCGCTCTCTTTTCCCCATCTCAGTGCCCAGTGGCTACTGTCTCTACCTAAACTTGAGGGAGCCAGTAAAAATTTTCGAAAAATTTCAAAAAAAAGGTGAAAAAACTGTATTTTTTTTTCTTTCTTTTTTCTGCATTTGAGCGTCGCGAAAACACTAGTCCACACACGCACGTGTCACTTGTGACCACCGGGGCTGAACCGATCGTGTAATCGAAGGCGTAGAGGTAACACAAGCGAGGAGTGACAAACAACCCGTTAATAAACATCACGCAACTATTGTACTGCCTACACAAATAAATAAAACAAATACACAAATATTAAAAAAGAGGGGAAATGTATAAACAAACATTATACACGAATCACGTGACCACTGACGGGGTCGTCGAGACATGGGAAACGCCGAGGCTCTTCGATGTCCCGAAAAAGCGATTTAAAATAATTTTTTACACTTTAAAAAAAAAAAAAAAAAAAGTTGCAACAACCCTCTTTTCCCATCATTCCCGACTGGATTAAGTGTTCGCACAATTGAAAGCGTTTTGATGTTCATTCGCTACCCTCGAGCAACTTTTAGCGCTCAAATTACCGCCAAAGAAAATTACTGATCAAAAAATTATTATTTTTTTTTTTTTTTTTACTGTAAATATCAGGGTGGTGTTGTGTGTCGGGTGCCGAATGAGGCCACTGCTAAGGCGGGGTTTTCGAGTGCGGGGGCGGTCAAGGACTGAGCAATAGCTGGCGATCTTGAAAAATAGCGACTGAGCCCTGTTTGGGCTACGTGTTGCCCACCCGACACTCAGCTATGGGCTCGGCCGAATGCCGCCGGGTGTAGGGCCGCACCCGGCCACCTGCGTCGGCCCGGGGTACCACGCCAATGTCGCGGCGGGGGAAATGACAAAAGGCACGGCTGGCCACTTCTGCAGGGGATGCTATGCAAAGGCGAGAAAAGTCTTTCCCCACCCTGTTTTTACCACTTGTGACGTCATAACTATGTATACACCTTTTTTTTTTTCCTTTTTTTTTTTGAGAGAACCTGGTGGCATTTTTTGTGAATAAATTAATCCTCTTTATATTTTGTCATGGCAAAAAAGAAAAAAACTTTTGTCATTTATTTTCAGTGACCATTAGAAATTTGAAAATACAAATAAAATTGCAAACTTTGATGACAATTTCCTCTAACTTATTGTCATTTCCCTTTCTTTGAAAGTTTTTTTTTTTATTATTATTATTTTCTCTTTAAAAAAAAATTTAAAAAATTAAATATTAATTACTTATTAATAATATTAAGAAATTATATCATTTTTTGGCGGGGTTTGGGGAGAGAATTATACAAAAGAAATTATATTACTTTTGCAAAAAAAAAAAATAAAAAAAAAAAAATCATTTTACTGGCATCAATTAATTTATTTGGCTTTTTTATCTCAATAATAACTTAATAGAAGTATTGGGGGGAGGAGAAAGAGAGATTTTAGATATATAAACTCATTAAAGGCAAGGAAAAAATAATTTTGCAATTTTTTTATACAAATCTAGACACATGTGATGGACAGTTTGAGCACTATAGGAGTATACTTGAAATAAGATATAAAATGACTTGATACAAGATGGAGGCCAAAAAGTGAGATAAAAATTATATTTTTTAATTTTTTTTAAAAATATAAATTTTTTTCTTATCCAAAAAAAAAAAAAAAATTATTAAATAAAATGCATTATGTACAAAGCATTTTTTTAAAGGTAGTTTACCTGTCAAAATAATGTAAACAATACAAAAAAAGGGAGTTAAAAAAAGATTTGTTGTCACATCTTGTTTCAGCCATGTTTAAGAAATCAATTAAGGTAATATTAAGATACACAAAAATCTTTTTTGATTTTTTCAGTTTTAGAAAATTATTATAATGAGGTATTAAAAAGTTAGAAAGAAATGGTGGTTGGTGGTGGTGGGATAATTGATGCACTTTGGGATAAATTTCAAACATTTCATGTACTCTTTACAAACATATTACAAAACTTTGGCCTTATTTTGTATAGAAAAAAAAAATAAAATAAAATTTTTATACTCCGTGCTAAAACCCCTTGATATTGGAGAAAAAAATTAATTAAAAAAATTAAAATTAAAATTAAAAATTAAAAAAGGGAGTGTTTTTTTTTATTATTTTAAAAATTAGTAATAATTATTATTTAATATTATCATTAATATTATTAATTATTCTTTTTTTTTTTTTTTGCTTATATTTAAAAGAATTCACGTTTCTTTCAGGCATCAGTTTTTAGTCTGTACAAGAAACAAATGTATACACAAGTTTTGCTGCTCGACTTTTTCTCTTTCAAAAAGTTTTGTTTTTTTTTCAAAAATTACACTTTTTTCACCCTATAAACAGTCTTTGAGGGTGAGAAATTTAAAACGTTTTTTAATCCCGACACGTTTTAGGCTCTCGACTCAAGAAAAATCAGATAAAAATTAAAGAAATAAAGACTAGCTTGAACCAGGACCATAAAAAAACCAATTTCTTACAAACAAAATAAATGAGAAACATGAAATAAAAATCAAATCTGAGCACATTGGTAGTTATGAGGAGGAGTTTTTACTACTTACATAGACCACTTCTTGCATCGGTTGCTGGGCACATCAAATTTTAGGCCTAGAAGAAGTCGATGCCGAGTTTTCAACTTTTTTTTTTCTCTCGTCTCGTGTTTTTCAAACACAGCACTCATCACCCACTCAAAACCAAATTTTAAAAAATAAAACAACAATTTTTTTTTTGAAAAAAAAATTTCAAAAAAAAGGAAAAAAAAATTCTCTAAGACAAAAGAAATAATTTTTTCTTTGCTTTTCTCGGTAACGTGAGTTTTGGTCGATTAATTAATCAATGAATCAATCGATGAAGGAGGATGAGACGAGGCGAATCGAATCGAATCGAAGCAGGCAAAACAGTTTTTTGAAAGTGTCCTGCACCGAGTTTTGTTTTTTGTTTTTAAGTGTATTTAAGTTTATGTCCAGGCGGAATGCACAAGATGATGACTATTGGAGTCCTGCTGATGATGCTGTCCCCGGTCCCAGAGGCCCTGTTGACGGGCCGCAGCGTCTGGCCGGGGCTCTCCGAGTCAGTGGGCCGCCAGCGACTGGGAAACGGGGTGCGCCGAGGGCATGGCGTTCGTGACGGGCGGCGACAGCATCGGCGGACTGTGGCTGTGCATGGGATTGGGACTGGCGTGAAGTCCTGGCGACCCGTCCGGGTGGTGCATGAGCGGCATGTCGCCGTTGTGACCTGGCCCCATGGACCCAGGCGGAGTCATGCGCTTCTCCTTTTGGCGCCGGTTACAGAACCACACGCGCACCACCTCCTTCTCGAGTTGCAAACTGTCCGCCAGCGAAGCGATCTCCTGCGCCGACGGCTTGGGCTGTTTGTGGAAGTGGCTCTCGAGTGCTCCCTTCACCGTCACCTCGATGCTCGTGCGCTTCTTCCTCTTACGTCCCTGCGCGGCGATCTTGTCGATGCTGGTCGGTGAGCCGGTCGTGGAGTCGGCCTCCTCGAGCCACTTCTGCAGCAGCGGCTTCAGTTTGCACATGTTCTTGAAGCTGAGCTGCAGGGCCTCGAACCGGCAAATGGTCGTTTGACTGAACACGTTGCCGTAGAGCGTGCCGAGCGCCAGCCCCACGTCGGCCTGCGTGAAGCCCAGCTTGATCCGCCGCTGCTTGAACTGCTTCGCGAACTGCTCCAGGTCGTCCGACGTGGGAGTGTCGTCCTCGCCGCTCTCCTGGTGCTCGGGGTTTGCCGGCGATTCGTTGTGCACGTCCCGGTGCAGCATCGCCGGGTGATGGGCTAGCTGCGCGCCGCCCGGATGCGGCGCCCCCAGCATCCCGTTGATGCCGTAGTGCTGTAACGGCGACGACCCGTTCGACGCGCCCATCGACAGGTGGTGCGCCGACGGTACGCTCGAATGCCAGCCTGAATGTGCGTGCGTGTGTGTGTGTCCACCGTGTCCGTGTCCGCCGTGCGTATGTGAGTGCGGCGACATGGCGTGTTGATGCGGCGGCCGATGGTGCAGCGTGTGCGGCGACACTTCGTTCTGCGGCGGCTTGATGTCCTGCAGCCCCGGCGGCCCGGGCATACCGGGCGGCCAGTGGCCCGGGTCCGCGTGGTGCAGGCTCACCCACGGGTTGTGGCTTAGCGGGTGTCCGTTTGGCCCCACGCCCACGCCCACCGACTGGTGCTGCGGCGGCATGTACTTCATCTCGGGCTGCTCGCGACCGTAGCCCGACTGCGACGTGGCCACCTGCATGCTGTTTCTCGCTCCCTCTGCTACTGCTGCTGCTGCTACTGCTGCTACTGCCAATCTGTTGGCCGTGGAAGACACTATACTTGTGGCGATGTATGGGTTGGCGTTCGCCGACGTCGTGGCCATGGATTCCGAACTAATCGCCTGATCTGACTTGCAAAACGAGGGTCCAGGCAGTGCGTTATGCATCGTCCCTCCGCCAGTCTGGCGCTCACACAGCTCCCGCCGCCACCACCTAACATGGCCGTCATCGATGAGGGGGGTGCTCCGACAACCCCATTGGCTCGCGCCACCGTGACTGACACACTACGTCGTTGCCGGCCCTCCGAGCTGCGAGCCTCATTGGTCCGTGGCTAATGAGCCGCCTTCCAGGACTCATCTCTCGATCATAACGTTCCTTCTAACGAGGGTCTCTCTCGCAATCTCCTCCTCCATTTCGTTCAGAGTCCCTAGGAGCGCTGCAAGGGGAGACAAAAGCTCAAAAAATTTATTCTTTTCAAAAAATTCTTGGATTTTTGAGGTGATTGAGTGACCGAAGGTGGACTCGGGTGCAGGTGGGTGCTCGTTACTTGGTGTTGCGTTCGCTTCCCGCCATGCGTTTCTTACCACGTGAAAGCGCACGTGAAGGAACGTGGCTCCGAGCTCCGGCTGTCGGCAGCCAACAGAAATTGCAAGTTTATCATGGCAGCTGCTGCTTTTTTTACGTCTATTCAAGGTCAAACGTGCGTTCGATCTTTCTCGACACCCACTGATCATTTCATTTAAAAAAAAAAAATTTTTTTTAAAAAAAAATTTAAGAAAAAAACTTATTTTTATTTTTTTAAATACTTTTCATAATTATATAAAAAAAAAAAAAAATGATAGGGGTAAAAGTAATGACTGGTTTCACTCCCCCTGTTTCAATTGAAGGGCAACTGAGTGAGTCCCTGCACCCAAGCCGCACCAGTGGGGTTATGAGCCATAAAAATCCCACAGTAGCCCATGGAGCCCGAGTCGTAAAAAAGCGACTGACCAATCCACCGATATTGCACGTCCCCTGGTCAGTTCGTCTCATCTCCGCACGTTCCAACTCCACCCCTTAATCCCTCGACCGTTGGCCGCGCTCTTCCATTATATTATACTATTTCAATTTCATTTTTCCTTACATGTAACCATCATTAAAGTGAATTATTTATATACCTTTTAAAAACATAAACAACCTCTTTTCAAATGGTTAACACTGAGTGGGTGGAGTCAATTTCCAACAAATTGATTTATGATTGCACTTATTCTTTTTTTTTCTCCCCCTGAATTCAATTTTAAAACGCACATTTCTATTTACATTAATAATAATAATAACAACAACAAAAATAAAAAAAAATATTTTTTTTTTTTCTAAGAAAGAAAAAAAAAATTTACTGAAAACCTCCATTAAATTAATGGAAAACAAACAAACAAACAAACGGTATATAAAGATAAATATTAACACTAAAAAAAAAATTTGAATATTTTTTATTTTAATAATTTGATTGATTTGTTAAGAGTTAGGGGAATTAATAAATTTAAACACCAGAGGCCACTGAGTAGAAAAGTTCATTGACAGATTGATTTTTTTTCTGTTTTTAAGTAAATAAATCGTCACTCATTTGTTATGCAGCTCATCTTTTACTTTGTGTATATTTACAATGGCCGGTGGATTACAAAAGAAGTTGACTTTAGTAAAAACTAAAAAGTGACGCGTTTTTTCTGGTGAATTAAAATAATTTTTTTTTTTAATTTTTTTAATTTTTTTTTGAAATTTGTTTTAAAAGTGAAAAGGATGAATGGGAGGATTTATTTTGTCATTCTCCGTTTCTTTGCGAGTGGAAAAAATAAATAAATAATAAAAAAGTGAAACAGTTTCTTCATGAGGATCTCAGCTGCCTCCTGCATTTTGAGAAGCTCTTCTCAGACGCGCCCGTGAGACGCAAATCCAATCAAGAAAAGATAAGAAGACACATCTCAACAACAACCACCCAAGAAATTGCGCTTAAAAAAATGTAAATAAATAAAAATATCATCAAAGCCGCCATTTTGGTTTTTTTTTTTTTTTTTTTTTTTTTTTTTTTTTACAAAACGATATTTTCAAAGTTTTATGAGGTATTCAATAAATTTGGAAAATTTCACTTTTTTATTCTCTCTCAAAAAATCTTAATTTCATCACAATTTTTTTGGTTTTTTTTTTAATTGAAATTTTTTAAATGGTTTTGGGATTTGAAAAATTTCAAGAGGTTTTTGATAATTTACTGCAGATTTTGAATCTTTATACTCACATTTTAATGGTTTTTATATTAAATGATAAAAAAATTGAATTTTTCATCATTTTGTTTTGTATTTTCAATTTTCTTTTCAAAATGTTTACATTCCTAAATACTTTGACTTTCACATCTCACCATTTTTTTGTAGCAATTTTGCTTCTTTATTTTTCATTTTTTTCTCCACTTATTTCCCACCTTAAAAACATCACTTCTCCCATAAAAAAAACCTCAAATTCCTCTAAAAACTAATGAATTCCTCTTCTAACCTTACATTATAATCACTTGTTCATAATCCACCTAACTCCACACAGGGACAAACCCCTGTAAACATCTCCCCACCTCGCAATCCTCGAAGCACGACCTCCAACGACGAAAATTGTAATTTATTAGTATCTCCCATATCGTGTGAATTACTCCAACTCGACCAAACGTCACTTTAATCCCTATCATTTCACGCTTCTTGTTCTCGCCACCAACAACCAAAACCGTGTTAAAAATTAGAAAATAACAACAAAACGTAGTCCTTAAGTGTTTATTTAGTAAATACTCCGAGATATCATCTTAAACGACTAGATTTTATCTCGAATGGCAGATAAAAGCGTGAAATCTTCCACAGAGGTGCATTTTTCGACCCCTGGTGGACTGAATGCAACGTAGGAAGAATTAATTCAGCAGGGCTTGAAAATAGTTCGGCACGCATGACCGTTCTGCATATTTACTCGTGTTAACGAGCCGATGACGTCAATGTCATCCGAGGGTCAGTTCCCACAAGAAAAACATAATAAATGTGAAGTTTACAAAGAAAAAATGGTAAAATGAGAAACAAAACAAGTTTTTTTTTGGTTTTTTTTTTTTTTTTTTTATTGTAAAAAAATTGTTTTAATTTTTTTTTTATTTTTTTTTTATTTTTTTTTTGGGTTTGAAAATCGATATATTTTTGGTTAAATTTCGAAATATTAGTAAATTGTGCTATTGTTTGGTTCGGTAATGTGAGAATGAATAATTTAATGGTAAATTTGGGAAACATCGAAAACTCGATATCTCTTCTTATTTTCGTCCTAAAATTCATCAAATTTTTAATTTTTTGATTAAATTAGAAGTAATTAATATTATAAAATATAGAAATAACTGTGAAATATTGATATTTTTAATTTTATTCATATTGAAAATAACCAAACTTAAATGAATATCAAAATATCGATTTTTCAATTAAAATTCATCAAATTAAACAGTTAACACTAAACAACAGGTAAAATATCGAAAAATTAAAGTGTAAAACATCAATATTTTTATAACAAATTTAAAAAAATTCAAATACAGTACAATAAAAACTTCAAAACTTCTTTTTTAAAATCGATGTTTCCCAAAAATTACATCGATTCTTCCAAATTCCAAATTTACTCATTCTAACTCAAACTCACATCACAATAAAAGCACTTATAAACATCAAGGACCCACCCACCCATCAATACCCACCCCCACTCCCACAAAAAAAAAACCAATTAAAAAAATCGATACAAAACATCGATACCAAATTTCCCTTCACAACCGGAAACCCAAAAAACCCTCATAAAAACTCACTTCCGGTGGCCATCATCCCTTTAACCCCTCTTTACGTTTATTGACCAAATCACGAATGACAGCTCCACCGACAACCGGTCACAAATTCACGCTGTCCACTACCCGGTTTCATTTCCAGCTCAAACAAAACTCATTTCCCCGTTACCATGGCGAAGTGCGCTGCCGGTCACGCACGTCCCTTCTCTCCACGGACCCCTCGGACAAACACGAAAAAAAAAAGAAAAAAGTTAGAGCGGATGGAAAAAGATGACCATTGTATTACTCACGTGAAACTCCCATTTTATAACGAAATGTATAAATAAATGAGTGGTCAATTAACGTGGAAAATTGAACACGACTTATTTGTGTCCGAAGAGGCGTTTGTAATCACGCGAAGTGTCCGGTAAATGATAATTGACACTTGCTACGTGTTAAATGATTCACGGGATTATTTTATAACTATTTTTCTATTTATTTATTTTTTTACTTGTTGAAAACTCATTCCAGTTAAAGTTTGGGGTTGGTTTCGTTTAACGCCCATTTCGTCAAAGAGTGGCGCTTTTGGTCGATTTTTCGGATTGATTTCGGTGTCATGTTGATGTTGTTGAGTTTTGTAATTTTCAAATGGGGATTTTTACTTGTTTGGGTAATTGATTTGTAGAGGTTGGGTGTAGAGGGTTGGTAGAGGGGGTTGTTTTCATTTTGTTTGTTTTTTGGTGGGTTGGTTTGTTTTGAGTGGTGGAGATAAGGTGTGTCCAATAAGTATAAATCCACCTGAAAAACTTGAGTTTCTGCAACAATGCACTGACAACGATTAATGA